>LBNU01019642.1:48033-73292 GCA_014162995.1 Artemisia annua
TGATGGAGGAGGTGAAGGATCCCTTGGAGGTGTGCCTGAGGGAATCGGAGGATCCTTTGAAGGTGACTGAGATTGTGTGTCGATGAATTGATCGGTGCCAAAGAATTCTTCGTCTTTTTCAGACTCTTCACTTGCTTTCTTTTTCAGTTCTTCTTCCCTTTGAACCTGATCAATGAACTCAGGTGTGATGAACTCAGTTTGCTCCTTCTCAGCATCATCCTCTGTAGCTTCCTTCATAATTATGTTCCCTTCTGGATCACGTTGTTTGGTTTCAGTCTGTGATGATTACTTGAGCCACCCTCTTGTGCCTCTAGGTTGAGCGGTCGTTGATGAGGCTGGGGATGTTGGAGATTGAGGAGTGCAGCTTCTCTTAGTTCTTTCAAGTGCTGCTTTTCTTCTGCTCTAGGATCGACAATAACGCTTTTTAGTTTGCATTTGCCGACTAGTGGTTCACCAACTGGTTCAGTTGCTTCTTCTTCATCATGCAAATCACCACTGGGTTCATTAATGGTGATCCCTGTTCCTTTCCTTTGTTCCTTCTGAGAAGTTTCCTTGCTTATTTGACTAGCAAGTTCGAGTCCAGGAAACTCCTCTTCATCATCCTGTGCTTTAGATCTTCTTTCAAAGTCTTCTTCGTCATCTGATTCAGAACCGAAATCAGATTCAGTTTCTGTTTCTGACGATGAAGCTGACGGTTCATCTTGAGGAATCTGTTTTGGAGCAGCTTTCCTCTTTGGTCTGGTGGATGGTTTCGGTACAGTTTTAGATTGTTGGGAAGTTGTGGTACTGCTTGTACTTCCTGACTTGCCACCTCTTCTGCTTCGGGTTTGAACAATGGAAGCTGGTTCTTCTTCTTCACCAGTGTGACCAACTTGCCCAGCTTGAAAGGCTTTATCATAAATCTTGAAGTTTTGTGTCTTTCGAATCTCTTCATCCAGAAAGTGGTCTGGGATTCTCATTCCTTTCATCATTGGAACGAACCTGATGGTTTTGACGAAGGAGATCCTGAAGTCATTGTTGTAGATGTCTTTGGGTTCTGTTCGATCATGCATTCTTTTGATGAAATCAGGTGTTTTCTCACAGAAGTGTTCGATAAGCATCTTTGTGAACCTAACGAACGGAATCACGGTCCTCTCACGGTCAGTCTGAATGTGATGGATCATGTCTCTCATTATGGATCTGGCGAAGTCAATCGGTTTCATGCTCATCATTCCCCAAAATACTTGCAGGTGCTCCAATCGTAGATGCTCGTGACCACTCCTTCTTCCAGCAATAGATCTGACTATCAACATGTAGAACGTTCTCCATGGTTGTGGCAGATATTTGACATTGAACTTCGATAGTCTGGTGAGTGATTGATTATCTGGAACATTGTATCCTAGATCAATGAAATAATCCAGGATTTCAAGTTCGGTCAACATAGGATGAAACTCATTGGGTGTCGGTAACATAAGAACGGTTCGAAGAACATCAAGATCTACTGTGTATTCCTGACGATCCAGCGTGACAGTGAATGAAATATCGTCCAAATTGGCCCTAGTAGTGTACCAGAACTGATGAATGTAGAAGATTGGTACTGATGTAGACTTAGTGAGCATTGGTTTGAAGGGATGAGCTAGCAGTATGTCCTTGACAATCTTGCATGTATCTTCTGGAATACTGAGTTTGTTGAAGTCAATGCGTGGATTGTTTTGGTCAATGATAACGTTGTAGTCTGCTGGGACAATTTCACCAAGTGCGAGTAGTGGTAGAGTTTGTTCTGGGACAGATTCACTGTGCTGAGCCATTGTGTTCTGTAAATATATAGTCATGAAATCAAACATCCAGATTTGTTAGTCATTAGTCCGAGTCCATGTTTGAAATTCAAAGACATATAAGTTATATGATGCATTTATAGACCAGTTGATTAATATGTGATTAGTGACGGTATTATCAATTAACATGTATCTAATAAGACTTAGCAATTAATCATTTAAAGCACAAACGTCTAATGGTTACATGTTCAATAATACAACACAATCACAAGTTAATAAATCTCATAACATCACACACATTCATGAGGATTCATTCAGTATACATGTTTTTGAAAAGTTAAATTCATGTGAATTCTCAAAAATATGTTAAACATGATCTCGAAAATATGACAAACAATGTTCTCTAAAACCATTACTAATGAAGATCTCGAAAACTTTTGTGCAAGAAAGATCTTGATAATTTCCATAAGAAAGATCTCGAAAACTTTGATGACCAAAGGTTCTCGATAATTCTTAGCCAAGTTTCTCGATAACATGGTCCGAAATGTTCTCGAAACTTTTGAAAGATCTCGAAAAAATTTATGATTTTGAAAGTCTTAGGATCTCGATAACTTCATTGAGAAATTTCGAAAATTTTCAAAGATTTCTCGATAACAACTGTTAAAGAAAGATCTCGAAAATTTTCGAAAGATCTCGATAAAGTTATCGAGAAAAAAGATCTCGAAACATTTTTCTCGAAAAATTCTTATACAAGAATTTTCGAATACTTTGAAGACATACGTTTTCGATGAAAAAATTGAATCCTTGAATGAGAACCTGTGAATAAGTGTGAAACACCAATTAGAAACATATCAAAGATCTCGAAAACCTACGAACCCTAAAATTATCTATAACATTTTTAACGAGAACTCATGTTGAAATATCAATGCAACACATCAATTAACACTCAAAAGAACACAGTTAAACAGTTTAATTAGGTTATAAAATACTATCATGAAAACGCCCAAAATCACTCATAAACCCTAACTTATGAAATCATGCAAACGTGATAATTAAAGCAATTAACGTGCATAAACATGATACAACTACTCTAACAAACATATCCCACTAATAAAATCAAACACTCAAACACTCATTCAAGAAAACCCAATTCGTTCCTAAACCCTAATTTTCGAAATCCATACTAACGTGTTAGTTGTAGTGATTAAACGTTTAAGGCATGTTTAGATGACATATTAGATCAAAAGCCCTATGAATTTATAACCACAAAACATCTAAATCACGTACATACAAAAATAACGAAACCCTAGATCAAGAATCATAAATTGCGATAAATCTAGCCATCAAAAACGTAATTCGTTAAAAACCATGTTTTTGATTATGCCAAAGATCATATAAACACTTACTGATTGAAGATTTGAATCACGGATTTGCGTATAGGATTTGGACCGTTGATTTTGAAAGAGTTGTGTTTGTTTGTGTATTTTGTGAAAGTAAAAAAAACGGGGGTGTTTGTTTTTGGTTATTATTTTGACAAGTTTGATCATTTGGCAATAATAGTCCCTTAACTACAAAACAATCATTTTAATGGTCGAAATCTTTAATAAAGAACGATTTAAGGTAACGACCGTTAATACCAAAGACATACTAAGATAAAAGGAAATTAGAAAAGTACAAAAAATGATACGAGGGATAACCTGTGACGTTCCACCATTAAAACAAGATAACATCGTAACTTTATGAAATATGCAAGTACACATGTTTGCATAAGATTTTTGAATATTGAAGAAAATTTTCTCCCCCTCAACACTTGGTATGAAAATTGAGAACTTTTTGATAAACCGAAGTGTTGATGAAGGTTGTGTACATGCATTTTAAAAAACGAAATAAAATAAAGTAAGTAAAAAATGTAAAATCTTTTTGGTATTTTTGAAGATTTTATGATTTTGTATTCTTGTTTTTGTTAAATATATACAAAAATGGTTTTGGTATTTGACTCAGTTAATTGTTTTCAAGAAAAGATTTTAGATCATCTGGAGTCAAACACCGCATACCAACCCGGTGGACCAGTTCAGCGAACCTTGAGGGAGCTAAAGGTTTTGTGAACAAATCTGCCAGTTGGTATTCAGTACCCACAAAATATAACTCTATTGTACCTTTTTCAACATGCTCCTTGATGAAGTGATAACGGAGATCAATGTGTTTAGATTTTGAATGCAGAACCGTGTTGCACGAGATTGCTATCGCACTTTTCGAATCACAATACATTGGAATCTTGTTGAATAAGTAACCATAGTCCATTAGCTGTGTACGCATCCAAATGACTTGTGCACAACAGGCAGACATGGCAACGTATTCAGCTTCTGTTGACGAAAGTGAGGTGCAATCCTGCTTCTTTGATTGCCAAGACACGAGTTTATCTCCAAGAAACTGCAAACCACCAGAAGTACTTTTGCGTGTATCCATACACCCTGCATGATCAGCGTCTGAAAAAGCTATTAGTTCAAAACCAGAATCCTTCGGATACAAGATCCCCAAGTGAATGGTTCCCTTTACGTATCGAAGGATTCTCTTAGCCTCATTGAGGTGACGTTCAGTAGGACTGGACTGATATCGAGAGCACATAAATACAGCAAATACAATATCCGATCTACTAGCGGTGAGATACATGAGTGACCCAATAATACTACGGTATTTTGTAGGGTCAACTGGTTTCCCATTTGGATCCGCATCTAACTTAGTTGTGTTGGCCATAGGAGTATTGTAAGTATCACAACTGGTCATTCCATGTTTCTTAATTATCTCAAGAGCATATTTGGACTGATTTAGGAAAATTCCACGGGGTGACTGATGAACTTGTAGTCCTAAGAAGAACGTAAGTTCACCCATCATTGACAATTCAAAATTTTGTTTCATTAATCTGGCAAAAGCATTTGAGTACTTTTTGTTTGTAGAACCAAAAATAATGTCATCGACATATATTTGCACAATTAAAACATCTTCCCCATGTTTTTGAATAAACAAAGTTGGATCTAGTAAACCTTTAGTGAAAGAATTAGCAAGCAAGAAAGAAGTAAGTTTATCATACCTTGCCCTGGGGGCTTGTTTGAGACCATAGAGAGCCTTTTTAAGTCGGTAGACATGATTTGGGTGCTCTGGGTCAACAAATCCCTCTGGCTGACTAACGTATACCTCCTCACGTAATTGACCATTCAGAAATGCAGTTTTCACATCCATTTGATAAACGACCATGTTTTTGTGAGCGGCGTATGCTAAAAATATTCGAACAGCTTCAAGTCTAGCCACTGGGGCGAAAGATTCCTCAAAGTCAATTCCTTCCTCCTGAGAGTATCCTTTAGCTACCAAACGTGATTTGTTACGAATAACGTTGCCTTCTGCATCCAACTTGTTTTTCCAAATCCATTTTAGCCCGATGACATAAAACCCAGTCGGTCGTTCAACTAATTCCCAAACTTCAAGACGTTTGAATTGGTTGAATTCCTCTTGCATTGATTCAATCTAGTTGTCATAAGTTAGAGCTTGTTTGATGTTTTTAGGTTCTTCATGACAAACGGTTAGAGCATAAATGCAATGCTCGGCATCGGAGTGAAGTTTCTGTCTAGTCATAACTGGAGCTGTTGGATGACCAATAATGTTGACAATTGGATGATCACGAGTCCAATGATGTGTTGAAAGGTGAGGGTTATGAAACTGCTGCATATTAGTTGGTTCCAAGTTGCGTGTTGACGACTCAGCAATATCTGAAAGGTTCGGAGTCAGAGNAAATGTAAAATCTTTTTGGATTTTTGAAGATTTTATGATTTTGTATTTTTGTTTTTGATAAATATTTACAAAAATAATTTTGGTATTTGACTCAGTTAATTGTTTTCAAGAAAAGATTTTAGATCATCTGGAGTCAAACACCGCATACCAATCCGGTGGACCAGTTCAACAAACCTTGAGGGAGCTAAAGGTTTTGTGAACAAATCTGCCTGTTGGTATTCAGTACCCACAAAATATAACTCTATTGTACCCTTTTCAACATGCTCCTTGATGAAGTGATAACGGAGATCAATGTGCTTAGACTTTGAATGCAGAACCGTGTTGCATGGATTGCTATCGCACTTTTCGAGTCACACTACATTGGAATCTTGTTGAATAGGTAACCGTAGTCCATTAGCTGTGTACGCATCCAAATTACTTGTGCACAACAGGCAGACATGGCAACGTATTCAGCTTCTTTTGACGAAAGTGAGGTGCAATCCTGCTTCTTTGATTGCCAAGACACGAGTTTATCTCCAAGAAACTGCAGACCACCAGAAGTACTTTTGCGTGTATCCATACACCCTGCATGATCAGCGTCTGAAAAAGCTATTAGTTCAAAACCAGAATCTTTCGGATACCAGATCCCCAAGTTAATGGTTCCCTTTAGGTATCGAAGGATTCTCTTAGCCTCATTGAGGTGACGTTCAGTAGGATTGGACTGATAGCGAGAGCACATAAATACAGCAAATACAATATCCGGTCTACTAGCGGTGAGATACATCAGTGACCCAATAATACTTCGGTACTTTGTGGGGTCAACTGGTTTCCCATTTGGATCCACATCTAACTTAGTTGTGTTAGCCATAGGAGTATTGTAAGTATCACAACTGGTCATTCCATGTTTCTTAATTATCTCAAGAGCATATTTGGACTGATTTAGGAAAATTTCACGGGGTGATTGATGAACTTGTAGCCCTAAGAAGAACGTAAGTTCACCCATCATTGACATTTCAAAATTTTGTTTCATTAATTTGGCAAAAGCGTTTGAGTATTTTTCGTTTGTAGAGCCAAAAATAATGTCATCGACATATATTTGCACAATTAAAACATCTTCCACGTGTTTTTGAATAAACAAAGTTGGATCTAGTAAACCTTTAGTGAAAGAATTAGCAAGCAAGAAAGCACTAAGTTTATCATACCACGCCCTGGGGGCTTGTTTGAGACCATAGAGAGCCTTCTTAAGTCGGTAGACATGATTTGGGTGCTCTGGGTCGACAAATCCCTCTGGCTGACTAACGTATACCTCCTCACGTAGTTGACCGTACAGAAATGCAGTTTTCACATCCATTTGATAACCGGCCATGTTTTTGTGAGCAGCATATGCTAAAAATATTCGAACAGCTTCGAGTCTAGCCACTGGTGCGAAAGATTCCTCAAAGTCAATTCCTTCCTCCTGAGTATATCCTTTAGCTACCAAACGTGATTTACGAATAACGTTGCCTTCTGCGTCCAACTTGTTTTTCCAAATCCATTTTAGCCCAATGACATAAAATCCATCCGGTCGTTCAACTAATTCCCAAACTTCAAGACGTTTGAATTGGTTGAATTCCTCTTGCATTGATTCAATCCAGTTGTCGTAAGTGAGAGCTTCTTTAATATTTTAGGTTCTTCGTGACTAACTTTTAGAGCATATATGCAATGTTCGGCATCGGAGTGAAGTTTCTGTCTAGTCATAACTGGAGCTGTTGGATGACCAATAATGTTGACAATTGGATGGTCACGAGTCCAATGATGTGTTGAAGGGTGAGGGTTATGAAACTGCTGCATATTAGTTGGTTCCAAGTTGCGTGTCGACGACTCAGCAATATCTGAAAGGTTCGGAGTCAGAGCAAACGGATTAAAGAACGCATTTGGATCATAATTTGCAGGTTCGGGTACTTGTGGTTGGTTCAGATCTTCAGTTGGGTTGTCGGTGTTGGAAGCGGTTTGTTCTTCTATTGTTGGTGACTCAGTCGGGGGTGCATCGGGTGTTACTATTGTTGTTGTAGTAACCGTTGTATCAGGTACTTGAATATTATCAGGTTGAGCAGTGGAACTAGTGGATACATCTGGTGCACGTGTCTCAAATGAATCATCGAACAAAGGAGAAAACAATGTTCCCAATTCTCGACGAGTTAGTGACAATGGTTCAGCTGAAGAATCAGGAAAGTTTAGACGGTTGGTTGCGGGTCCTAAGTTATTTTGCCCAGAAGCCATATCTGTGAGCTCATCGAAATTAGCATGAATAGTCTCCTGAATCTCTCTAGTACGACGGTTGTAGATTCGAAATCCTTTAGAGTTTTCACAATATCCAATGAGGATACCGACGTCAGCCTTTGCTTTAAGTTTACCAAGATCATCACGATCATTATTTGGGTAGCATAAAGAACCAAATACATGAAAGTGTNTGAGCTCATCAAAATTAGCATGAATAGTCTCCTGAATCTCTCTAGTACGACGGTTGTAGATTCGAAATCCTTTAGAGTTTTCACAATATCCAATGAGGATACCGACGTCAGCCTTTGCTTTAAGTTTACCAAGATCATCACGATCATTATTTGGGTAGCATAAAGAACCAAATACATGAAAGTGTTGTATGTTAGGCTTTCGTTTGTGAACAATTTCATACGGTGTGACTTTGTGACGTTTATTGATCATACAACGATTTTGGGTGTAACATGCAGTAGAGACGGCTTCAGCCCAAAGATAATATGGTAATTGAGCATTAATGAGCATCGTTCGTGCGGCTTCCACTAACGTCCTGTTGCGTCTTTCGACCACTCCATTTTGTTCGAGAGTCCGTGCAATTGATGTTTGATGTTCAATTCCAACTTTCTCAAAGTAAGCACGAAGAGTTTGATTCTTGAATTTAGTTCCATTGTCTGTCCTTACGATTCTGACTGTGTTGTGAAGTTGAACCTGAATTTTCGTGAGAAAGGTGATTATCACAGATGGAGCTTGATCTTTGCTACGAAGAAAGTATACCCAAGTCCATTTGGAGAAGTCATCGACTATCACAAGAATGTAACATTTGCCATTGATCGTTTGTACTCGCATTGGGCCACATAAATCCATATGAAGAAGTTGAAGAACATGATCGGTACTTGGTGCTGGTTTAGAACTTAGATGTGCACGTTTGTTCTTTCCTTGTTCACAAGCGGGACATAAGTGATCTTTTGCATATCTGAACCTAGGAAGACCGTCAACTAGTTTATGGCGAGCAAGATTAGTCATAGTTTTGAAGTTGAGATGTGACATGCGTTGGTGCCATAACCAAGATTTTGTCGATTCAGCCTTTGAAAGTAGACAAATGGGAGAGGAAGCGGTCATGTCGGACATTGAAATTGTATAAAGACTGTTTCCACGTGTGCCGGACATGAGATCATTTCCTTGTAGATCACGAACAAAGCATGTTTTCTCCCTGAATGTAACTTCCAGATCACCATTACAAAATTGACCGACTGAAAATAGATTGTGACCGAGGCCTTCAACATAATAAACACGACTAATTTCGATATTCCCACTGACATAGTCCCCATACCCCATAATTGCAGCGAAATGATCATTCCCGAATCTGACAGTACCAATGAACTTTGAGACAAAGTTTCTTAAGAGTTTGAGATTGCCTGTCATGTGTCGGGAGCATCCGCTATCAACAATCCAGAGAACAATTTGTACCACCTGCATCACATAAAAGAGACGACGATGGTACAATGGTAAGGGTGGAACCCAAAGAAGTTGTGGGTTCCGTTGGGTTAGAAGCACACATATTAACAATTTTAGGAATCCATTTAAAGTTATGTATTCTTTGTAACCAACGTTGCCAATTCCAACTAGATTTAGCCTTTTTCTTAGTGAATTCGCTAAGTGATGGCATGTTCCTAGGGTTATTGTTCGCAACTAGTGGGTGGACTACATCATTCTTAGAAACTACACAAGGCATAAGTGCTAGCACAGATTTTGAAGCATTAGTGGGCCTAGATTTCCTGCCTGATGTACGTTTCTTAAAACGAGATAAAAGAGAATTCGCAACACATTTAGAATGATCACCAGATATCATACTCTTACGACAAAACACACATGAAGCATTAACATTCAGAGCATTTTAAAGGTTCATCATTCGTTACACAACGATTAGGATTACAATTTGCCAAATCAGAATCTAAATCTAGTGCAAGATGAGTATTATTCAAAGTCCTAGGGTGTTCTTCTACTTTAGAGGCTTCTAGTGTCTCTCTTCTACGTTGCAAAATCCTATTCTTCCTTTTCATACGTTTACGCTTGGATCTGCTAATGCTAGGAGTGGCAACTATTCCTGTAGAAGTGGAAGGATCTATATTAGACTTATGAGTGTGTTGTTCTACATTGGTTATGTCTAATGAGTACATTCCTGGTGCAACTACTTTAGTGTTGACAGATTTTCCTTTTTCAAGTTCGCGTATTTTCTCTTTCAACTCAATGATAATGTGCTTTTTATCTTGAATTTCACTTTCGAGCTTTCTGTTTGAATAGAGATAGTTATCTCGACTCTTTTGCCAATAGTCTGTAACTTCTTGCAATTCTGCAATTTCCTTTTCATATTTTGAAATTTGACTTTTTAATTCCTCATTTTCTTTTTGAAAGGATGTGGAAGTGTTAAGACTTTGCATTTTTAGTTCGAAATCAAGACTTTGGTTTTGACACCATTCAAGCTTTTTGTTGAGTTGAAAAATCTCATTAGAAAGTTTGTTTTGCACATCATCGTTGTGTTGTCGAAGATTCATATTTTCTTCTTTTAATGTCTCAATTTGTTTAGACAACAACTCAATATCATCACAGTGATCATCAACAAGCATAGAAGTACCAGATTCATAAAGAGAATTCATAATCACAGAAATCATATCAGCACTAAGAACATGTTCCAAGAGTCGATCAGCTTCTTTTTGTAAAAATTGATTTTGACGTTTTTGGTTTAAAATCGCTAGTTCAGTTTCTTGAAAAACATTCATCATAGATGAGACCTCTTTTTGAAGTTCCTGTTCCCGGTAGTTAGCACATAGACGCAAGTGTTGAGCAATAGGTAAAAACTGTTTTTGAAACACTTCTCTTTTTTCTCTCTCATGAGGAGTAGTAATAGTAAAAACCGTTATTTGAGAGTTGCGTTCTATTGCTTCATCTAATCGTTAAATATCTTCCTTGAACGTGTCAAAATACTGAAGTACACGACAACGAGTAGGAAGAGGTTGAAGTTTATTATCGTTTGGTAAAGGACCGTTTATTTACACCACTGGTTTGACAGGAGCTACATAAGAAGTAACTTCTTGAGGTTTTATAATGTACCATGGCTGTTCAGATTTCTCTTTTTGCGAGGTAAAAATATCAGTTATAGGAGGCATTTTAGAGTAATCAAAAGGCATATTGTATTTAACGTTTTCCATTTTAGATCGACTTTCTTCTTCAATTTCATTTTCCTCTTCACAATCATGTACTACAGTACGAACAACAGTATCGTCAAAGAGATGATATGCACTATATAACTTTGGAATCTCATTGAGTGCCACACGTAGAAAACATGGTGATGCACTTCCAATTGCAAAGCAGTGACCATTGTTTGTTGGTTTTACTGAAAACTTTTGAATTGTCGTCACTGAATTACCAGTTTTATATACAACATTTTGAAATTCTTTAAGCTTATGTTCCAATTCAACAATCTCATCTATGTATGACTTAACTTTTTCTCTTGTTTTGCGTTTATGTTCTGTGAACTCAGCTTGACAATTTGACAACTCATTTTTAGTTTGTAAAATGACTGCTTCAAGTTGTGCAATTTGTTGTTTGTGTTCAAACGCTTGTTTTTCCAGTTCAGAAGCTAAGTTATTTTTAGACTCCATAATTTTAGCAATTTGATGTTCTAACTCTTTTTCGTGAAGAGAAGATTTTTGAAAAGCAATTTCAAAGCCTTTTTCTCGTTGAACCAGTTTTTCCGCGTTTGCAAGTTGAAATTTATAGCACTCAATATCCCTAGTTAATATGCATTTTCTCTTTCAATCTAGCATTAAGCTCTTAACATTTAATATTTTGAGATTGACTAGTCATGAGAAGGGACTGAAGATCTAAATCTGGACCAGATGAAGGATCAAGATGTTCAATGTGAGCATTGTTATCATTGACAGTTTCATTATCCGAATCATCAAATGTGACAACCGGGTTAATTTGATAATCATCAAATATANAAAGCCTTTTTCTCGTTGAACCAGTTTTTCCGCGTTTGCAAGTTGAAATTTATAGCACTCAATATCCCTAGTTAATATGCATTTTCTCTTTCAATCTAGCATTAAGCTCTTAACATTTAATATTTTGAGATTGACTAGTCATGAGAAGGGACTGAAGATCTAAATCTGGACCAGATGAAGGATCAAGATGTTCAATGTGAGCATTGTTATCATTGACAGTTTCATTATCCGAATCATCAAATGTGACAACCGGGTTAATTTGATAATCATCAAATATAACTTTTGTGTGCATTTGAGTATTCGTGTATGTAGATAACAATGATTCATTTTGAATGCCTTGTTCCTTGTCAGATGCAGATGCAGATGGGGAGGCAATTTCATGTATGAGGCATGAGTTAAGATCAGTTACCTGAGATAGACCATCGATGTCATAAACTGGGCCCGAGTCACTTATGTGGAGTTCATGCATGTTGGCCATGAGCATAACAGTAGCTTCCAGATCTTCCATGTCATTATCGGAATGTGCATTAGCCATGAAGCTGTTGTCGTTGGCATTCGTATTGCTGCAGGCTTCATCTTTGAGAGCAAGGAGTAATGCCTGCTTGTGATACTTACTACCTTGAGTTCGTGGTGATGGACATGCAGTTGCCAAGTGACCTATTCCATTGCAGTTATAGCATCTGATGACTGTATTCCCTGATTCAGTATTCCCTGTATCAACAATTTCTGCCTTTTTCTGAGGGACACCACCATTGTTCCTGAATCCTCCATTGTTGTTAAACCGTTGTCCAGAATTGGAGTTACCCATATAACCACCTGATCCAAATCTACCACTGTTACGATTCTGAATTTCAACGCGACCATCGTGAATGACAGCTTGATTCCTTGTGTTTGAAGATGTACGAAGATGATTGTTGGACTTGTTTGAGAATTTGCTGAAAGCTCGAGCAATGAGTGCAATTCCTTGGTTGAGACTGTTAAAGTCCTCATCATCATCATCATCATCATCATCATTAGCAGTGTGTTGTGAAGACAAGGTGTCATTGTTGTCATATGAGGCAAATTGATTTGCAGGAGGGTGCATTGTGGAATCATAAGATGAATACTGAGATGGGTTGTTGAGATAAGCCTGTTCTGGATGATAAACATTGTGTTGTAATGGTGGAGACGGAACATGTGATTGAGCAACAAGCGCCAAAGAGTTTGTAGGTGGGGGCTGTGAGTAATTTCCTCTGAGAGCGCGATCATTGTCTACTTCATGTTGATGATGTTTCAGATAGTCATACAACAAACCATATGGTGTCTCATGAAGGTTCTTTGCTTGTCGAACAAATGTCACATACTTCTGCCAATCAGGACCGAGACATCCTAAGAACTTCGTGTTTATAGCAATCTTTGGTAAGATGATATTGTGTCTGTCGAGGTCATTAATGATGTTCGTGAAGCGGTGATAATATGACTCAAGTGATTCCATTGGCTCAATCATGAAATGTGTGTATTCCATGTAAAGTTTTGACTCCATGTCCTCCTGATTCAATTGAGTACCTTCCATTAGTAGATGAACATGTTCGCACATAGCCTTAGCTGTTTTCTGAGCATCAACACTGCGAAAGATCGGATTAGGTATGCCTTGAAGAATGTAAATCATAGCATATTCATCTGCCTCTTTGTGAAGTATTTGTTCGGCAGTAAGTTGAGCATTAGTTAGAGGTCTGTGTGAATCCGGTATGGGTGGATTAGCATTAGGATTACTAGGGACAAAGTTAGTCGGTGTTACAAATGGACCTTCAGTGATAACTTGTCTCATGTATTTACCATGTGGTTTCTTGAGTTCAAGAAACCTTAGGAATCGACTTGACCACTGAACATAGTTACCGGGTGTGAGCATTGGTGGTGTGTCAAGTGAACCTGCTTCATGTCTTGATTGTTGAGTAGTGATGACTTCACACATTTGGTCAAACCAATGAGTTTGTTTCGACGATTGAGTGATTTGTTGCATTGGAAATGGTGTAGGTTGAGGCAGTTGTTGATGTTGATGCATTATGACATGTTGTTGAGAGACCATTTGATGATATGGATATGATTGTTGAGGTTGTTGTTGTTGATATTGTTGTTGTTGTTGACGAAACAATTGTGTTTGATGATAGGGTTGTTGATGATGAAAGTTGTAGTACGGTGGTTAAGACATGATGAAAGACTTGTGTGTAAATGGATCTTGTAGAAGGTATAAGAGTTATGCCAATTCTCGAAAACTTTCCAAAGTGTGTTCTCGAAACTTTGTTGAAGAATATCTCGAAAGTCTGTCAATGTATAAAGATCTCAAAAAAAAATACCAAAGTTCTAGAAAATGATCAAAGTTCTCGAAAGTTGTATGTTATCGAGAAATTTGAAGAAAAAGTTTCGAAATCTCTGAGATTAGTGATTTTAGAAAAGTTCTCGAAAGATGATGAAAGGATTTTGAAAAGATCCAAAGATTTCGAAAACAAAAATTGATTTCGAAAAATTTAGGAAGTTCTCGAAAGTTTCACAGTTTCGAAAAAAATTTCAAAATTATCGAGATTATACAAGCTCGACAATATTCAACGAGTCGAAGTGTTTTCTTTCTTATACAAGAGAGAAAAGCACTGAGTAAGAAACGGAAACACCTTTGGAGCAAATTACAAAGATCTCGATAGAATGGGGTTTAAGTTTCTCGAAAACTAGCACTTTTACGGCAGATTTTTGTTTTTGTAAAAAGCAAGCCAAAAACACGTTTTTAATCCAAGATTCTTGTACAACTAACCTTAAAATGATGAAATCTTAAAGAAAGTTGCAAACTTGAACCACTTTTCAAAAATTTCAAAAATTTCGAAAAATAGTACAAATATGTACGAATCTTAATTTTTTGAAAAAATTTGAAACTTTGTTGGTTGTTTTGAGTTTGTAACACAAGTTTGAGGACAAAGATGTGATAGAAACACGAAACAAACAAGAAAGTTGCAAGCTTTTGCAAAAATTAACGAGTAAAAACAAACTTTTTGGTTCGTTAGGTACAAAAACAAAACATACACCTTCTTCTAGCGATTGATACCACTTGTTAGGTCACCATATTGTAAACACAAGTATAGAAATAAGATGAGAAATAGAGTTTGGTTGATTAGATCAATATGAAAGGTAAAAGTGCAAGAGTTTTCTTAAGATAATGAAATAACCAACAAGTTAAATGAAATACATAGAGTCCTATTTATAGGTGAAGAGTAGGGCAACACTCCTCTCTTCCCTATCTTTCTAATTCGTGGGCTTGAAGCCCATTGGACACTTATTGGACTCTACACATTTAAACATAAGTAAACAAATATAATAGCAACCTATTACATATTCTGAAATAACCGAGACTTGATAAATGTTGATAAACTTAGATCCTAACAGGTTTTATATTAGACCCGTTATTTTAGCTAGGTTTTTTCAACTTGGATATCTGAAATTTCGGATGACGGTTTTGTATATCGAAATATCCAAATATCTATATACCTGGAAAACTTGTATATGAGTTCCAAAACTGACAATTCATAAATCTAACTTTTTAATAAATCCTAGAATAATCTACATCAATAAATCCTAGAAACCCGGAATTCTATTAAATAAGAGGCATAAAACTTGATATAAAAGGATGAAACATAGAAATTTGAGGCTTTAAAAAAATCTGAGGCTTAGAGCGGTACCTTTACCGTTGAGACATCTATCCAGTATTGTTTAATTCCTTGATGAAAATGTGTCATCAGCTTTGTATGTTTTAATTTGTTTATGCAGCATTGTGTCAGTCTATTTTAATATCAATACTTATATACACTTGTAACCTAAATTAAATAATCTCCAACTTATGTTGCAAAGCAATTACATGTTATTAAGAAACTGAACTTGAATCTCCAACAAGATGTTCAATCTTTGTTAAACAAGACTCCTATGAATGGCTTTCTTATCTCATTGTGTTTCCAATTATGGAAAATTCAAAGTACAAAGAAAACAACTCCTTTTTCGTTCGGCAAAAATTTCTATAACTTATTATCATTAAAAAAAACCTGATCGATCTAGAAATCTCTTATGAATTCAACAATGATGTTGTCAGTTGTAATAACACTGCTGTTGATATTGTTTCAGCCACGTTTTGTTGCAACGACTGTGCTTAGGCTGGAAAAATCTTTTCCAGCCAAGCATCATGAGCTTTCAGCGCTTCGAGCTCACGATCTTCGTCAAAAGGTCGATATTCCAATTGCTTCTCATCAAGGGTATGTCATCTTCTAGTTCAGGTTTGTAAATTGAAGACTGCTTGGCTTAACAATTATGTGCAGCGTTGAAAAGTCACCTCTGATATATGCAACATATGTGGAAGATGCTTTCCCCACATTTGTAACCGTTCTTGGAAAAGATACTTTAAATATATGTCCCTTCATATCTAGTTGAATAGCCATAGAGGGGTAACAAATATCTTTAAGAGTTTTCGACAGATTTGGGCAACTAGCAGTTTTGGTTCCAGATATTTTACAGCAAGTCGCAAGATACTTTGGTTTAGATGTTTCGTACATAAGGCCTGGGTTGATGCTACATGACTACATCTATTGATTAGTCTCATTTGTTTTTCTTTATATTAGGATCAGTTTCATGTGTTTTTTTATTAGGATCATGCGTTTGATCATCTTGCTTCATTCTATCGGCTGTCAACAACCCATTTTCTAAATATGCAGCTTTTAGATGGTGAGACTTGTTGGTGTCATCATGCAGCTTTTGTCATCAGTTTTATAGCTAATGTCGGTGTCACTTTATGATAGCATTAGTTTTTTCCTCTAAATGGATGATTTTACTCATTGATCTATAATATAGCAGTTAACCATCGTTGTATTTTAGGTGTTGATGGTTTATTTTTTAAAACATTGGGTTGGATGAATATTAGTGTTCCATTCAGAGTAGTCTAATGATTTTCTGAAGCCTAAAGCAAAAACTATAAAATGAGTCATTTTCATATTTTATCGTTACTTTAAATAATTCCATGGACTTGTCAATAATTAGTTATGTCATAAATTTGGATATCCGAAATTTGCGATAATGGTTTTATATTAGACCTATTATTTTAGCTAGGTTTTTTCAACTTGGATATCTGAAATTTCGGATGACAGTTTTATATATCCGAATATCTAAATACCTATATAATTGAAAAACTTGTATATGAGTTCCAAAACTGACAATTTATAAATCTACATTTTTAATAAATTCTGATCAAATTTTCGGATATCTGAATATGGATATCTTTTGAACACCTATAATCTACATCAATAAATCCTAGAAAGCCAGAATTCTATTAAATAGGAGGCATAAAACTAGATATAAAAGGATCAAACATAGGAATTTGAGGCTTTAAAAAAATCTGAGGCTTAAAGTGGTACCTTTACCCTTCAGACACATATTCATTACAGTTTAATTCTTGGATGAAAATGTGCCATCATCTTTGTATGTTTTAATTTTTTATGCAGTATTGTTTCAGTCTATTTTAATATCAGTACATATATATACTTGTAATCTAAATTAATTAATCTCCAACATATGTTGCAAAGCAATTACATGTTATTAACAAACTGAACTTGAATCTCCAACAAGATGTTCAATCTTTGTTCAAGACTCTTGAGTATAAAATTAGGGAATTGATTTGCACACTTTTAGTTTTGAGTGGGACACTCAAATTACCGCATCAGGCAGTTGTACCATATTGACATCTTGCTTTAATTACTTATACCTTGAGTGTGCAAATAAAAAAGATGAGTGTGCAAATCACCTCCCATAAAATTATTGTTATCTAGATATCATAGTTGCACTAACTATGTAAAGTGACAATTGAAGCTACCTGTTACAAGTGATATTTTTACCACTGTCACACACTCCTTTTCATTTACTGGGAATTGGACCAAAGCTTGCATCGTTGAAACTCGACTCTGGTCATATCCCAGTATCAATAAATCCAGGGATTGTATCACCCTCGCCATAAGGGTTTCGTTTAGTAGTTCCTGAAAATCCCATGAACTCCCACGAGTCTATTGTTTGCAGTTGGAGCTTTCTATTAGGTAAACCCGAGACAATCTCATTAAATCCTGTTGAGGTGTTCAATGATAACCATCAATATAATCAACATTGTATTTGTAGATGCACAAATAAACAAATAATAGACCCATTGAATTTATCTAGTATGATAAAGTAACTTACTAGCCAAATTGTTTTTTTCTTCGAGAGGTAAGCAGCAAATCCTTTGAATTTTTTGTAGCACTGGATTAGCGCTATGCTCGAAAAACTGATATGTGTTAATGTATCATATGTTAATACATATATCATATATTCATATTGAAATTTATGTATTAATGTATCATATATTCATATTATCAATGTTAAAATAATAGTAGTAGTTTCGTTAAAACTAAAATTTTAATTATAGAAGATATACCTTTGATCAACAAACTTTTTAACAATTTCGGGGTGATGTGTGATGAATGTGAGTCTTCGTCCTCTGCATTGATCCCACGTAAACGATAGAAGCCTATAAAAATTAACATGAGATACTCGGGTTTGTTTATCTCTTTATAGTTTTTGTTTAACAAATTATACTTAACAATTCAATCCAATTAGGAGATAGGGGTTTTGCTCTACTCGAAATACAAGAGAATGAAACACGTTTAGTAAATTAATATCATTAAAATGAGCTCTTTCTTTGGTCTTTTAGTCGGAAAAACCATTTCAAAACCTCCAAAGAAGCTACAATGTTGTTTGGACCACTACTTGGAAGAACTTAACATGCTTTGGGAGTACGTTTATCCGCTAAGTTGAGGACTTCTCCAAGATTTGAGAACGTGGTGAGTTCTACCAAATTAAAACAATAATCCTAATTCCTTCGGTCTCAAGGTTTTCATTGCAAATTGAGCAAAGGAATGAGCCCAAGTTAATGCTACATTTGTCATGATTAACCACAAGGCAATGTTAGCTTGAGGGTTTTATTCTATTGATATGGTATCTCATGGCTTTGACATTGAATCAATTTCATTGGAAATTTTGTGTTGAGAAGGTCAGCTCTATAACTCCATTATATAGCGTGGAGATGCACAAAAAAACCGGTTCATGAACCAAACTAAGAAAAAAAAACCGAAACCGGTTTACCCAAAACTGAACGGGCGGTTTTATAACCGGTTATAGCTTTTTTGGTTGGGCCGGTTTGAAAGCTGGGTAAACCCGATCCGGTTATGAAAACCGGTTTCTGAAACTAGTTTAAACCGGTTAGTGGAAAGCATTNAAAAAACCGAAACCGGTTTACCCAAAACTGAACGGGCGGTTTTATAACCGGTTATAGCTTTTTTGGTTGGGCCGGTTTGAAAGCTGGGTAAACCCGATCCGGTTATGAAAACCGGTTTCTGAAACTAGTTTAAACCGGTTAGTGGAAAGCATTTTGACAATTTTTTTTCTTTTTTTTTATTATTACTATTTGTTGTGCCATTTTGACTTTTGGCGGCCCCCAGTAGCTTACTTGCTTCCAAACTGCACCATGTCACAACTTAGTAGGTGTAGGGTAGGGTGTTTGAAACTGTATACTACGTTTAAAAAGAGAAAAAAAAACAATATTCTTTATTATGTATACAGTATACCTACTATTAGGTACTAATTTGAAGAACTGATCACTAACCCATTCCACTACCTACATTTACTTTCACACTTCCCTATCCATCTTCCACCATAATTTTCGATCAAACAAACCCACTGGAAAATTACTAGCTAATTTTTACATTAAATCACACTTTAATTGTTGTCCGGCTGAGATCTCAATCCATCTCTCATATCGACATGAAAGCCGAACTTCGATCAAACACCAACTGAATTTCCTTATCAAATTCAACCCTCTTCACACACCAAAACCCACTCTCTGGTGTACTCAAAGGCTGCTTAGGAAGCCTGTTACATGACAACATGTATCGAAAAGCATCTCCTCCATTGTCTTAAAAAAAACGGTTTTTGGAACCTGTTTACCCAAAACCGGTTTAAACTAGTCCGGGCCGGTTTGGGTTTTCATTGGCAAAACCCGGTTTCAAACCGGTCCAGTTTGAGTCAAAACCGGTTTTTGACCATGAAAAATGAAAGGCATGGCATGGTTGGCTAAATCGGCCCATTAAGAGGATTAGGCACAATCGAGTGGCTATGGATTATGGGAATAGTAGTAGTTGATGCTATTGTTTTGTTATAAGAGTGAGGATGGGCCGGTTTTTTGGCTTAAATCAATCCCAACTAAAAGCTTAGGTTTTTTAAAACCAAACCCCGCATCAAAAGTTCGGGTTGGTTTTTACATTTTTTTTTTTTTTTTTTTTTTTTTTTTTTTTTTTTTTTTTTTTGTGGTTCAGTTTTTCATTTGGAGAACCATTATTTTCTACAGTTTTTAAATCAATTTCGCAAATAGTTACCGCATGAATTTAGCTAAAGTTATCTAAAACATAAAAAAAATCAATATGTAAATACGATTATGATGGTATCACAGTCGTCTTATATTTTTTTGAGGTTCCGAAGCGAAAATCATAAATTTGTCAAATTGGAAGCTGGTATCGTTAAACCAATATATATATACTATATATATATATAATATATATATATATAATATATATATATATATATATATTAATATATATATATATTATATATAATATAGTATATATATATATATATATATATATATATATATTATATTTTCTCAAAGGAATCCGCGAGAAATACGGATAACCCGAGGTCGTAGTCCGTGTGAAGGTGAATGGAACCGTAGTTAACGATTCGTGAATCGTGAAGTGAAAAGTGAAATAAGAATGGAAATATGGATTGATATACTACAAATTATAAAATAACAAATAAAGCACGTAATTAACACACGTAAATAAAACATAAAAGTTAAAATGTAAAATAAAACGTAAAATACGTAAATCCCGGGCTAATCCCGAGATTCAAAGGCAACTACTTAAAATAAAATGGCTACGGGGAAAATCTAAATTTTTATAAATCCTAAATGTAATTAAAAACTTTTTGGAAAATTAAAAAATGTTTTTATAACTTTTTATTTAATTAAAAATGATTTAAAACTAATTTAACTCTTAAAATATATTAAAAATGCAAATAATTAAGAAAAATGCAAAATTATTTTTTAAAATTCTAATTTAACTTAAAACTAATTTTAGAAATGAAAAATATTTTTTTTGGATTTTTATGAATTTAAAAATGATTAAAAAGGATTTAAAATTGATTAAAAACTAATTTAAATTAAAATAAATAGTAAAAATGTAACAATTAAGCCCCAAATTATCAGGACACCTTAAACACACCACAATAAGCACACAACAACTTTTAGAACACAAAAAGCACTGAGAATAAGCTATATTAAGCAATTGGCAGTTGCATGCATTTGGGCAGAAACACTAGTAAAGTCCCAACTTTAAGCAGTGTTTTAAGCTGTGTAATAAGCTGTTTTATGGAAGCAAAGTGGGGCAAAAGCAAGAACACCCAGAAAATAACACAAAAAAGCCAATTAAACCTCAATTTGATGCAAGAACAGGTGGTGAAAAACTGGTCGTTACTGCACTATTTATGAACCAGTTATGAAGCAGTTTTTAAGATCAAATTTTACCTACTGATTATTGTTGAAAATGTTATATCTTGTTAATTCATCAAGTTTGCTATGTAAACTAACCCCAAATGCAAGATTTAAACAAATTGAGACTAATATGAGCCCTAAAATTTACCCTAGAACAGATCCTATTTAGCAGCTATAACCTCAACTTTGACTTATTAAATGCACCCTATGTTTGACTAAACTGGATTTTAATTGATCAGATCTCTCCCTATATGTTATTTAGTGATGATGAAACACTTAAATCTCAAGCACAAACAGGAAATGAAAAGATCACACAAAAAAGCATAAATAGATTACTACTTATGTATGCAGAAATTAAATTTAGAAGCAATTTTGACTTTTTGTTTATAATGTGCAGATTTTATGGCCTAATTTACTATATTATGACTAAGGTGAACTACCAATGCAAACAACGATGCAGGTAAACAACTAGGACAGGTAAATCAAACAAAATCCAAACACCCCTTTATGCTATGATTACACTACAAGTTGCAAATTTAAACCTAGATCTACTGTTTTATATGATCCTAACAGATTATATAGACCCTAAGGAAGCTGAATGAACATAAATAACACAGTAAAAACAACAAGAACAAGATAATGCAAATATGACTAAAATATGGCAGTAGAAACACATAAGTATTCAAGCTCACTTATTAGCACACCAAGGATACACAAATAAGCTATATTATACTAAGTTACACTAAAACAAGCAGAATCAAAGCAAAATACAGAACTACTCAAGCTAAACTATGAAATGCAATAAGATGCTTCAAAATGTAAAAATGGGACTTACAAAGTATCCCCTCAGCTCAAACAGAGGGTACTCCTTAAGCTAGCCTATCTTTAGATAGACCAAACACATCCAGAACACTGTTTGAACTATCAAAATTACCCATGGATCACCTCCTTCGGATACAGTTGACTTTTATTGACCAAGAGACTTTTTATGAGCTTTTACTGTTTTTGTCCTAAAAACACTCTCACAAGAGCTAAAAAGCTAATATGAGTTGTTATCTACTGAAAATAAGCTTATATGTAAGCTGGGTTTAAGAAAAGTAACATCTTTTTGGATTTTTTTGGTTTTTCTTACTTTTTTGTGTTTTTCAATATAAGTTCAGGGAGTATACTAATTTGAGTTTATAAAATCTATTATTATGACTAAAGAAAGCTCTGAAAACAGGAAATGAGATATTTAAACAAGTATTAAGCCAAAACAAGATTTAAGCATTTAACTAAAACATAAATTAATACCATTAACCAAGAACTTTTATTAAGAACTTAAATTTATTACTGGAAATACATTTCAAAAACTAAATGGACAACATTTTATTACATTAAACCTACACACTAGAAACGTTTATAGAGGTGGGTTTATATAGGATGCAGGGGAGAGCTAGGGTTGCTGTGGAAGGCCCTAGAAGCTCTAATCTTGGCCATTCATTCTTCCTTATCCTCTTATGTCGACATCCCACCAAGTTATAGCCGTTGGATTAAGCTTATCCTCATGTCCACGTATCATAGACCAATCAGTGAGCTCAAAATGCCACGTGGGAGTGGATATGACAACATTTCTGACACCTTGGCAGCTTCTAGATAGATTCTTAGTACGAGGTAAAAGGAGTTAACCAGGGTAAAGGAGGTTGGGGGAAGGTGAATAGTAAAAGGGCGCGTTTTTATTTAACTGTGGTGGGTTGGGGTTTGGTTATTAACGGGAGTTGGGCTTTTTGATATGTTGGGCCAGTGGTAAAGGGGTTGTAGTGGGTTTAGGTTATTAATGGGTTTAGGATAATGGGTGTTATTTTGGGTTAATGGTATATAATGGGTTTAGGTGGATAAATGGATCCGGTTTAGTAGTAGATATCACAAGGACCATAAATGTCAATTCTGAAAATGCAAGGACCATAGCCGCCGATCTTCCAAGTTCTTAATCCAAGGGCCATTGTTGTCAATTCATTGATTCTTGATGGGCCAATAATGTCATATCTCCAAAATTATCTTCAAAAGGACCATATGTGACATCTTTGAAACTTGGAGGGCCAAATATGTAATTATTCAAACTTTCTCTTTAGGGACCAATCTTGCCATTTCTGAAACTTTAGGGACTCCTTATGACATATGAGCTTTCCTTAGACCACTTAGCTTCCCCGGCTCCGGCTTTTGACACTTTTCCAATTCCCGTGCTCGTTTTGTTATTTTCTCTTGATTTTTCGTCGATTTCTTATAAATCCATACCTGCACATTCAAAAACACAAAAACACGAATATTTGGCAATTATGGGTTAGTTTTTGGTCTATTTGGTTGGGTTTTGGTGAATAAAAGGTATGTGTATTAACACATACCAAAATCCCCCAAACTAAGGTATTGTCGTGTCCTCAAGCAACGTAATCACGTCACGCTCTTGAGATAAATAATTTCACAGCCCTTTTTACTAACTTTGAAAAGTAGCAAAACGTTCAAAAGGGATACGAAATCATTTATTCCCTAAAACGCCCCGTTTATCCATTTTATTACACGTACTAACTTTACACTACTTATTTTTGCATTTTTCATACTTTTCTCACTTATTCATATGACGGTATGTTGACTTTCATTATTATGCAATAACGTTTAGGGTCAAAAAGTAGGAACACGACTCATGGAGAAGTGACCATACGGATAAAATTCATCGTCCCTGATTTTTCACAAGCCCCCAAACTAAGCTTAAAAACGAGATCACAGCCTACTTACAAGTTAGATGCTAACGCTACTCATGGAAGTTACTTGTGTAATAACTTCTCGCTCCCATATCTTATTTTTGTATCTACTTATTTTATTTTTGTGAGAAATGAATTTCTTCAATTTTCTCGTTTCGATACATTTTTATTCCGATAAAGATACTAAGTTAAAACGCTAAGAAGTTTTCCATCTTCTCTTAAGAATCATTGCCTTAAAAATGAGGTCCACATCAAGGAATTGAGATACAATCGGATACACATATATAAGTTGAGGAGTACTACACGTGCACCTCATGTGACTAGGCTAGCACCATCCACATGCACCTCACGCGCCATCAACTTTTATAACACAGTAAGCACTAATCATACATCCCTTATTCATAACTTTTCATTTTTTCATCCATCATTTTTTTTTACATAAACATGGAACTTCACGGGTAGTCCCAAAACCTCATACATACATACATAGAAATCCAAAAACGGGATTTCGAATCTACAACTTATTACACTTAAACTTTATTTGAGACGTATCCTTGATGTGTACCCAATTTTTAAAGCAAAGATTCTTTTAAGAAGATAAAAAACTAAATTTCGCCAAAACATAACATCTTTAATTATTTTAGCACAAAATATGGGGTGAAACAATTTGGTGGGAGCAAAAAGCCACAAGTACCTACGATGAGCTCTAAAGAGAACCAACTACTCCATGCTTTGCATCTAACTTCTAAATAAACTCTATCATTTCTCGCTCTCCGCATTTTAAAATTCTCAAATAATGAGCTCGCGGATGCTTAGTCGATAATCAAGCCACGCATATATAAAGTAAAATACGAGAACTTGCAAACTCTTAGAAAGAATTCACGTTTCATAGCTCCTAGTGTAAGAGACTAGTGAAAGCTCTTCAAGCCATGCATGTTAAAAGTCAAGTACGGGAGCCGACAAAAGAGTAGCTCCTTGTGTACAAGACTAACAAAAGCTTTTATGATCATCATTGGTTAAGGGAACAAGCTAGGGCTCAACACGCCCGAATCAAGTCAAAATTTTATTCCTACTCTCGCCAGCTGGAAAGTCAACAAGGTGTCAAAACACTTATTATATTTTT
>LBNU01019642.1:77657-92619 GCA_014162995.1 Artemisia annua
AGCCCTAGGAATATGTTTTGCTTATTTTGATTAGTTGTGTTTTCTATAGCTTATTTTGAGTATTGGTCTTGCTTAATATTGAGTTTAAATAAGTTTTTATTAAGTTTTTATAAAAAGTTTACGTAAAAATATTGTCCAGTACGTTAAATAGGGTTTAATAGCGAGTTTGAGTCTTTAGGGTTTAGTAGCGAGTATGGTTCTCTTTTGCATAGCGAGTATGCTATTTTTATTGTGCTAGCGAGTTTCATCTTGGCTAGTAGCGAGTATCATATTTCAAGTAGGTCTAGCAAGTTTGATTCTTTCCTAGTGTGTAGCGAGTTTGTTTTCCCTTAGTGTCTAGCGAGTATGGTTTAGAGTTAGTGTAGCGAGTTTGGTATCATACCTAGGTCTGGTAGCGAGTTTGGTTTATCAAGTGTGTAGCGAGTTTGGGATAACTAAGCTTAGCGAGTTTGTTTTTCTGAGAGAGTCTAGCGAGTATGGTTTATAGGGTGTAGCGAGTTTGTTTTTATTTCATAGTAGCGAGTTTAGATTTTTATTTCCTTTAGTTTTTGAGTCTTAGTCTTTTATTGTCGTGTCTTGTTTATTTCTAAAAGCCGAGCTAGGCTTATTTGCACTCCATCGTTCATCGAGTGGAGTTTTCTTTTATCCATTTCTTACCGTTACTCTGTCGAATTTTCTTTTGAACTTTTTAACTTAGCTTAATTTTCTTTCGTTAATTAAATACAAAACAACAAAAACATTTTCTTTATTTCTTTCTTAAGTTTAGACTTTTAATTCTTATTCGCTTCACTTAGTCTCATGTTTTCTTTCATAGTTAAATGTATTTCATTTCTTATCGTTCTTTATTTCATTTAAACTTTATGCAAACCTTTCTTAGTATAACTAAAACAAAATCAAATCTTTTCAACCCATTCATCTCACATAACTCACGACTTGAGTGACTAGATCAATTTCAACGCTCGTTGGGACAACGATCCGTGGTTTACAAGCTTCACCGCTTAGTTTTGCCTACATCAGTCCACTTCTGACGCCGTCACCTTATAAAACCTTCTGGGCCGTCACTCTTTAATTTTACTCCTGACGGCCTACTTTACCTAACACCTGACGGCATCAGGTGTTAAATCCAAAATTTTCTCTGGCCCGTCATTTGATAATTGATTTCCACTCTTTTGTCAAGGCTTTCTGACGGCGTCACCTTATGACTTCTGACGCCGTCAGGTTGTAAATCTTCATCTTTTGAGACTTTGTCGTTTTCTTCACTTTTATGCTCCAAAAACGTCCGAATATGCATGTTTTCCAGAATTCCTCTCAAAAGTACCTAAAATAACAAAAGGAACGATTTAGGGAAATATTTGATCACATTTATACGAATTAGGGATTAAATGACCCCCTAAAAGCGTAACACTTTTCATCTCATCATTACTTTATTAGAAATAAAAAGAAAGAGATAGATGGATAAGCATGGGGTGCCTCCCACGAAGCGCTTGTTTTTGATTACCGAGTCACATAGCTTGACTCGATCCCCGAATTCAGTCGTCCTTGGGGAGAGTTTGGAGGTTCAGGACACCATTGGGTGGTTTGTCCCCTCCGAAGTAATGTTTAAGTCGATGACCGTTCACCTTAAAATTGGGACCATCCGATTGAGACAACTCAAAGGTACCATAAGGGAATACTTGGGTAATGGTGAACGGTCCAGACCAACGTGATTTAAGCTTGCCCGAGAAAATCTTCAATCTAGAGTTAAAAAGAAGGACTTGGTCTCCAACATTGAATTCACGGTTCTTAATCTTAGCATCATGAATCCTCTTCGTTTTCTCTTTGTAGATTAAAGAATTCTCGTAGGCTTGATCACGTAACTCGGCCAATTCATTCAATTGCACTTTACGGTGATCACCCGCGGTTTGAAGGTCAAAATTAGCATGCTTCAAGGCCCAATAGGCCTTATGTTCTAATTCAATGGGCAAGTGACAAGCCTTCCCGTACACCAACTTATAAGGAGTACACCCGATGGGGGTTTTGTAAGCGGTACGGAAGGCCCACAAAGCATCATCTAACTTATCGGCCCATGAGGCACGATTCTCTCCTACGGTCCGTTCTAAAATCCTTTTAAGACCACGATTGGACACCTCAACTTGACCGCTCGTTTGCGGATGATACGCGGTACTAAGGCGATGGGTGACTCCATACTTAAGCATAACTTTGGCAAATTGGTCATTACAAAAATGAGTACCGCGATCACTAATAATAGCACGAGGTGTCCCGAATCGGGCAAACAAACTCTTCAAAAACTTAAACCACAACTCGGGCGTCATTGGTGGGGAGCACCTTCGCTTCCACCCATTTAGACAAGTAATCGACGGCCACAAGTATATACTTATTCCATCTCGAAGTCGGGAATGGACCCATAAAATCGATACCCCAGACGTCAAAGATCTCACATACTTGAATGGAATTTTGTGGCATTTCATCTTTTTGAGAGATTTATCCTTGACGCTGGCAAGAATCACAAGACTTCACCAAGTATTACGCATCCCGGTATATCATCGGCCAATAGAAGCCGGAATCAAAAACTTTCTTGGCAGTGTAGTTGGCACCATGATGTCCCCCCGTGGGTCCACTGTGGCATGCCATAATTATGTCATTGGCTTCCTTGCCATGAACACACCGCCTTATAATTTGGTCGGCACAAACTCTAAACAAATAGGGGTCGTCCCAATAATAATGCTTAACGTCCTTAAAGAATTTTTTCTTTTGTTGGGACGACATCCCTTTCCTAACGAAATTTCCCGCATGGTAATTGGCAAAATCGGCGAACCATGGGATACTAGAATCATGTGTCAAACTCCCAAGTGTCTCGAGAGGAAATGTCTCGGTGATTTCCTTTTTGTAGAGATCACTTTGATGGGGATTTTCAAGTCTAGACAAATGGTCGGCGGCTAGGTTCTCCGCTCCTTTCTTGTTACGAATTTCGACATTGAATTCTTGAAGAAGGAGAACCCATCGCATCAATCTTGGCTTAGCGTCTTGCTTTGCCATTAGGTATTTTAAGGCCGAATGATCCATATACCACTTTTTCATAAGAAGGTAAGGTCTAAACTTTTCAAAGGCATAAATGACGGCTAACATTTCTTTTTCGGTAGTCGTATAGTGATATTGAGCATCGGTCATTATCTTACTTGCATAGTGTATCGGCTGAAAATACTTAGTCTTTCGTTGCCCCAAGACTGCCCCGATAGCATAATCGCTAGCATCGCACATAAGCTCAAAAGGCAAGTCCCAATCGGGGGCAACTAAGATCGGAGCCTCCGATAACTTCTTCTTAAGGATATTAAATGCTTCAACACATTCATTTGAGAAGAAGAACGAGGTATCTTTTCCTAGTAAATGGGTCAGAGGTCGGGCTATCTTAGAAAAGTCTTGTATAAATCGTCTATAAAAGCCGGCATGACCGAGGAAACTTCGGATTCCCTTAACGGTCGTGGGATGAGGTAATTTTGCGATCACATCGACTTTGGCTCTATCAACCTCAATCCCGGCTTTGGAAATCTTATGGCCGAGGACTATACCCTCTTTAACCATGAAATGACATTTCTCCCAATTTAGAACCAAGTTGGTGTATTCACACCTTTTTAGCATTTTTTCTAAATGGGAGAGGCAAGAGGTAAAAGAATTTCCATAGACCGAGAAGTCATCCATGAATACTTCTATAGTCTTCTCGATCTTGTCATGGAAAATGGCCATCATGCACCTTTGGAACGTGCCCGGAGCATTACATAAGCCAAAGGGCATACGTCGATAAGCAAACGTCCCTGATAGAACTAAAATACCTTGATAGTTCTTGGACCGTTTATGACTCGAGGTTGTTTAGACCTCATATTATCTAGGATACATAACAATGAAAGTGGAATATTCAATAAAGAATTAACATTATTATGAACAAGGTTTTTCATTCATACGTTTTCCTCCAAGCCCCAATTCTACTTGATCAAGGTAGAACGTGTTACAATCTAATCTTGTAAACAGGAATCAACTGATTCTTGAAGTTAAACTAACTAACTAACTAACCACTAACCCTAGACGTTTATAACCTACATCTAGGTTACACACACACACCTTTAGTCGACTACATTATGGAAGACTTATTTAAAACCCTAACCCTTGATCTCTTTATATAATAGAGATTTAGGGTTTACAAAATACTACGAAGGACTAATAAATAAAACTTCTTTTGCAAGCAAGTCCTTCTCCATCTTTTGTAGAATTCCTTCTTGTCGTATTAAGTCCCTATTGTTTCATTCTTTCTTGTTTTGTATCATCAAATCTAATAGACCCAACAATCTTCCCCTATTTGATGATGACAAAACAACCACGAATCTTGTACGAACTTCCCTAGATGAAGTAGAGAAATTGAGATAATTAAATCTCGCTATGAATGAAACAATCTTTGTCTTCCCCTTAATCCATGCCATACCACTCTAACATCTCTTCCCCTTTTTGTTATCAACAAATAGGGAACGTATGCAATTATGATCTTGACCACCACGAACCAATATCACAAACTTCCAATCCAAGTCTTCCAATGTTTCAAATTGCCCTCCATGAAGAACACCAAAATGCTTACTAAAAATGAATCCAAAACAATAGAAAACTCCAACTAGCAGTAGTAATAGCGATCAACGGTAGTAAAAATCAAACACTTCCCCTTGAGTGGTGCATGAACATCAAATGATGAAACATATCATAAGATACTTCCCTTGAAATTAATATGTTAACCATCTTCATGATTCTTCAAATCTGTAGGCTCTATGTAATGATCACATGTGAAGAAAACCAAATATAACAAATTTGTTGAAGAAGTAGAATAACCCAATCTTGTGTCTTATATCTTGTACTAACCACGTGACTCCAAACTCATACCAAAGCACAAAAAGTATAAGTAGATCGCAACCTCTTGACCAATCCTCAACTAATATGAGACACTGAGCACAATAACGTAACTCCTTCAAGTGATAGCAAATGTGAGCATAGAGCATCATAAGAAAAATCACACATCGCTAGATTCATCAAGTTGTTGTCACCACCGTATAAACAAACAAGTTATCTTCAAAGTGTAACACCCACTTTGAGATATGATAAGAACACAAACCTGTGAAACTCAACTACAACATCAAATAGATGATAATCAATCTTCTTCGTAATCAATTAATCAAATAAACCAAATAGCGAGCCTTTTGAAACTTTTAAGAACAAAAACTTCTTCCTGTGTGTGTGAACCAATTAACCATTCTGTGTGTGTAATCCAAAACCAATCAAACTCATCTCGAATCAATCATATGTACTTCCCCTCACTGCTCGTAAATCATGTATATATATTGAACCATAAAACTATTTTCTTGTCTCCATAAATCATCTTGTAGCAGTACTTTGCAAGAACGGTACCTTGGAGCAGTACTTTAGTCGAGCAGCAGTACTTTAATTCAATGGAGCAGTACTTTGTAGCAGTACCTTAAACATAGCAGTACCTTGAATTAGAAGCAGCATGATTCGTTGTGGTTTTGTGTGTGCAAAAACAACTTATCAAAAATACCAACAAAGTGAGGTCAATGTTATCGTGAGGACAACAAGACGTGGAGAAATACAAGTAAACCTTTTAGGAAAAAGATTACCTCCTAAACTCGTGCAATGTGATATTTTTAAGACCGGGAAGTGATTTCCCGGGTCGTACCCCAACGAGGTGTGAATGGAAAGCTTCGTGAAAAGATCGAGATTAAAATCTTGTATGTTTGGTTGAGAAAGGTTATTTGGTTTTGTTGTATTTTAAATTAACGGGAATTGGAAATTAACGAACGTAAATGAAAATAAATCAACCTAAAGGAAACAAAAGGCAATTGGCAAACTAGGGGAGTCCTAAAACACTACGGGAATCAAAATTAGGTATCGGGAATCCTAAAACACAAGTAAACAAATAACGTGACGTTTATTTAAGATAAACGTTAACGTACAAATAAAAACGTGAAATTTAAGCTACGAAAGTCCTACGGGGATGAAAACAACTTTTCTACGATTCTAACGATACAAGAAAATTTTAGAAAAAAGAAAATTAATCTTTTAACAAAAATCCTATTTAATATGAATTAATTACTATTTTAACTAAGTTAAATCAAAATAAATATTAAAACTATCCTAATAAATGTGGGAATTTTTTTGGAAAATCAAAGTTAAAACTAATTTATGAAAAATGTGAAAACTGATTGCATAGTACAAATAAGCAGAAAAATTAAGCAAATAAAAGCTGAGACTTATAAATAAGCAAAACAAGCAGTTACTAGATAAAGAATTAAGGTTGCAAAGCTATAATGAAAAAGACCCAAGGGCGACTGGTTTGTGTGTGTGGTGTTATGTCTGGGACAAGCAAGAGGTCTGGGGTTCGATCCTTACCCCAGACTTTTAGGACAAAATATTTTTTTTTTAATTTTCTTTTTCTCAAATCGTTTAAACACAAACACCACACACTTTCTGAGAACAAAATCTTTGGAAAAACACAAACACAAACACTTAAACTCTAACAGTTTACACGATTGAGAAATCAAATTGAAAAATTTTCTTTTCTTACTTTTTAAAAACTGCCAAGGCCAAATAAGTAAGCAAACAAGCCAAAGAGCTCAATTAAGCTACCAAAGCTTAAACAATTACCTAAACTTCAACATTAACAACTACAGGAGCCAATGACAACAACAAAATTAAGTACAATCAACAAGAAAGGCAACAAGCTCAGCATACAATGAGCTTATCAGTATATACTGATACAAAATAAGCAAAAACAAGGGCCTAATAAGAAGTCTAAATAAGTAATCTAGGGGAAACTAAAAGCAGTCCTATGTAACCTACCTAGGGGGCTTCCTAAATCATCAAATTACAAGGTCTAGCTCCTACAAATGAACAATCTAGGTGCTCTTGAATTTTGGCAAAAACTGAGATGCAGGGGAGATATTCAATCAAACAGTTAACTTCCTAATCAATTTTAAGTGACCAAATGATTTCCAAAATGTGATTTTCTTTTTGACTTGAACAAACAAGCTGGCAAAGATTACAAAATGCCAAAAACATTGTGATTTCACCCAATAATAAACCTTGTGCACTTCATCAATCTTTGTCCCATTTTCTGTTTATGCACTTTTGACTTTTAAGAATTCTTGAACTATTTGACTTTAGTGAATTTACACAGACCCTAGATGATTAAGTGAGCTATACTAACCCTAAATGCACCTAAATTGAGCAACTTAAACTAGTTCTAAGCTAAATTGAGGCTTATGCCATCCTAAAATTCCAACAGATAAGCTGTTAGAAGGTTTTGCATTCAATTTTGACTTTTGTTTAGTAAATGTCTAAAACAAGGATTGATTGAAGTTGATTATGTCCTAGGTGCTATGTTTAAGTAGATTTGAACCACAAATAACAACCAAAACTCATTCAAACCAGCAGTACCAAACACCCCTTAATGTAACTAATTTCAAAAATTAACAAAGCAAACTACTAAATTAACAAACAATGTTAACTAATTAACTTATATAATACTAAAACAAACTCAAACAAACAGAAAGAAACAACTATTAGCAACAAATACCAACTAATACAAATTATGACCAATTTATGAGATAAAACCTACTTGACATCCAAGGCTATGAGAGAACTTAGGAACCAGGAATCCAGGAACAACCTAATGCTCCCCATGGAGCTCTAAACCATACTCCATATCCATATCTGCTACTGCTTCTTCCTTCTTCTTAAAATTTTTTTTTGTATTTTTGAATTTTCTTTGAATTTTTCTTTTTCTTTTCTTTTTCTGAATTGATGCTTTCTTTTTATTTCAAATGACTTTAAAAGGGTTTAGAGAACATTCAGAAACAAAGTATGATATAAATGAAGTAGACAACAAGAAAATTAGAATCTAAATAAAATCACAAACTTCTTGAAACTGAAACAATACTTGAATTAACTTGAGAATTTGAAAATACAACTGTAAATTAAGTCTAAAATAAGAAAAGATACAAAGAAAGGGATGCCCTAAAGGCTTACACAAGGAACCTATTTATACTAGATAGAAATTAGGTTAATTCTTCACTTGTGTGCTTCTTCTGTGAGTGCAAGCAGTCCAAAAAGCTTCCTTGTGCTTTCTTGATCAAATCCCATTCGTCCAATTAAAGTTTAAATGATCCTGTCCCTTGTTTCACTTTTGGCGGGAAAAAGTTATGGTGGCAGTTTGGATTGCCAGGGTGTCAAAGGTGGTTGGTATGGGTTTGTGAGGAAGTAGTGGGATGGGGGAGTGTGATTGGGAAGCTTTTGAGGGAGAAGTTGAGTGTTGCAGGTGGTGGTCGGGGTGTGGTGATGGAGACCTGTTGGTTAAACGGGAAAGGGGAAAAGGGAGGGGTGGAGTTTGACTTTTTCGTTTGACTAAGGTATTATAAAAATGTGGGTGAGTGTTGGGCTGAGGATGGGATTGGGCCAAGGAAGTGGATCTGGTTTGGGATTATGTAAAGGGTGGGTTTGTTGGGTTTATGTGGTGTTGGATTAATAATAGATAGGGTCCGTTTGGTTTAACAAGTAAACAAGCCCAAGGACCATTTATGTATTTTCTGAATTTTGAAGGGTATTTTCTGCCAATCTCTCAATCTTCATTCAAGGGCCACTTTTGCCAATTCATGATTTCCCAAGGTTCTTTTCATCATTTTTCTTTAATCTAAAATTCCCGGGGACCATTATTGCCAAACTTGCAAACTTGAGGGACTGAAGTTGCCAAACTTTGAAAACTTTATTCCTGGGACTCAAAATGTCATTTTATGATTTTTAGAGGATGATTATTGACTTTTCTTTATAAAAACTCTCCAGGGACCATTTGTGACATTTTCTGAAAGTTCAGGGACTAGTTTTGACATTTTTGCATATTTGCTCAGTTTTTCGTCTATTTTCAATCTTTGTATCAGAAACACGCAAAAACATACTCCAAGGACATTTGTGACATTATTTGATCGTTTTTGGGTGTTCTTGGTTGTTTTTGACTCGTAAAACGGAAGAAAAGATATGTGCAAAAAGGCACATATCAAATCCCCCACACTAAGTAATTGCTAGTCCCTAGCAATCAAGTAATGAAAGAAATTTCAGAATCCAAGAACAACTCGTTTTTGAAAATTTAATGGATTTGATGTCTCTTTACCAAAAGCCATTACTTCTGGAGTAGCCAAATGTTTCAGTTCAAGTAAGAACTATGGTACACTGATAACCATATGATTTTGAGCAAACCACAAGCTTTAAACGGATTTGATTTGTCTTTACCAAAAGCCATTTGCTTTTGGACTAGCCAACTCTAGATGGACACAGTCAACATCTTGGTGAGTTGATTACCAATTATGGTTTTCCAATGCCTTTACCACAAGCCATAACCTTGCAGGCTAGTCAACTCTTTACCGAAGATATGGTGAGTCGAATACCATACAATTTTTGGCAAATTGCCAGCCGTCAACGGATTTGAGATATCTTTACCTAGAGCCGTTTGCTCTAGGATTAGCCAATCCTTATGTAAGTTATACATGGTGGACTGATTACCATTTATTTCATTAGTGCAAAGCACTTTCCAAAAAATTTTTTGCCAAAATGGGGGAATATGGCTCTAAAAAGGTACATATTTGATCAAATTTGCCAAAATTCCCTCCCCCACACTTAGAAATGAATATTGCTCTCAATATTCAAAGTCCCGGCTATTATGCCGATACTTAAAACGTAAAAACTTAGATTTGGGCAAGTGTGGGAAGATCATAATTAAAAAAATGAGCTAAATAGCTACAGCTTCTTAAATAGAAGCTATCACTTCTTTTAAAGTGATGATATATATATATATATATATATATATATATTTGAAAAGTAGGGGAAACTCCCCCACACTTATGTTAAAAAATAGGAGGAAATCAGAATCACGGGTGAAAACCCATGCAATGCTACTGTTTTTGTTCACCGAGTCGCTAGCTTGACTCGATCCCCGCATTCATTGGTCCATGGGGATGGTTTGGAGATCCGGGACAACCATCGATGGTATGTCCCCTCCAAAGTAATGCTTCAGTCTATGACCATTAACTTTGAAGTTTGGCCCGTCGGTTTGAGTCAACTCGACAGTGCCATATGGAAAAACTTGAGCAACGGTATATGGTCCAGTCCATTAGGTTTTAAGCTTCCCTGAGAAGATCTTCAATCTAGAGTTGAAAAGAAGGACTCGATCACCAACGTTGAAAACGCGGTTCTTGATTTTGGAGTCATGGATCTTCTTTGTTTTCTCTTTGTAGATCAAAGAGTTTTCGTAAGCTTGATCACGGAGTTCATTTAATTCATTGAGTTGAACTTTCCTATGATCACCCGCGGACTTAAGATCGAAGTTGGCATGCTTAAGGGCCCAATAAGCTTTGTGCTCGAGCTCAATCGGTAGATGACATGCTTTTCCAAATACGAGCTTATACGGAGTACACCCGATGGGCGTTTTATAAGCCGTACGAAAAGCCCATAAAGCGTCATCTAACTTGTCCGACCAAGAGGCATGATTCTCGCCTACGGTCCTTTCAAGAATTCGCTTTAAACCTCAGTTTGAAACCTCCACTTGCCCACTAGTTTGTGGGTGATACGCGGTAGCAAGACGGTGAGTCACACCATACATAAGCATGACCTTTGCAAATTTGTCATTGCAAAAGTGAGTACCGCGATCACTAATGATGGCGCGGGGAGTTCCAAACCTAGCGAAGAGAGACTTTAAAAACTTTACAACTACTCGAGCATCATTTGTTGGGAGAGCCTTAGCTTCGACCCATTTCGACAAATAATCGACGGCCACGAGTATGTACTTTTTCCCTCGTGAAGACGGGAACGGCCCCATGAAATCAATGCCCCATACATCAAAAATTTCACAAACTTGGATGACATTTTGTGGCATTTCATCCCATTGTGTAATCTTTCCTTGACGTTGACAAGAGTCACAAGATTTGACTAAGTCATGGGCGTCTTTGTAAATTGTGGGCCAATAGAAACCGGAATCAAATACTTTCCGAGCGGTGTAATTCGGGCCATGATGTCCCCCGGTGGGTCCATTATGACAAGCCTTAAGAATTTCCATGGCTTCTTGGCCATGAACACACCTACGAATGACTTGATCCACACAAACTTTAAACAAATAGGGGTCGTCCCAAAAGTAGTGGTTAATATCTTTGAAAAATTTGTTCTTTTGGTGGGACGACATCCCTTTAACAATGAAGTTACCCGCATGGTAATTTGCGAAATCGGCAAACCATGGGGTACTAGAATCACCACGACTAGAAATCACATTAAGTGTCTCGAGAGGAAATGTTTCGTTTATTTCCTTTTTCTCGAGAATACTTTGTTGAGGATTCTCTAATCGGGAAAGATGATCAGCAGCAAGGTTCTCGGCTCCTTTTTTATCCCGAATAAGGATATCAAATTCTTGTAGGAGGAGAACCCAACGGAGCAATCTCGGCTTTGCATCTTGCTTAGCAAAGAGATACTTGAGAGCCGAGTGATCCGTATACACTATGGTTTTGGTTAAGATCAAATATGGCCGGAATTTCTCGAAAGCATACACCACGGCTAACAATTCTTTTTCAGTGGTGGTGTAATGAGCTTGAGCCTCGGTCAAAGTTTTGCTCGCATAGTGTATGGGCTGAAAATGCTTGGTTTTACGTTGCCCCAAGACCGCACCCATGGCAAAATCACTTGCATCACACATGAGCTCAAAAGGTAGGTCCCAATCGGGGGCAACTAAGATCGGTGCCTCGGTAAGCTTTTTCTTAAGAGTTTGAAAAGCTTCGATGCACTCATCGGAAAAGACAAATGGAGTTTCTTTTTGAAGAAGTCGGGTCATTGGCCGGGCGATCTTTGAAAAATCTTGAATGAATCTACGATAGAAACCGGCATGACCAAGAAAACTCCGAACACCTTTAACAGTAGTGGGAGGAGGTAGTTTAGCAATGACATCGACTTTAGCTTTGTCGACCTCAATCCCACTCTTAGAAATTTTATGGCCCAGGACAATGCCTTCGTTGACCATGAAATGACTTTTCTCCCAATTTAGACAAAGATTTGTATCCTCACAACGTTGAAGCATTTTGCCTAAATTGGCAAGGCATGATTCAAATGAATTCCCAACGACCGAAAAATCATCCATGAAGACTTCCATTGTTTTCCCGATCATGTCGTGGAAAATATCCATCATGCATCTTTGAAACGTGCCCGGAGCATTGCACAAACCGAAAAGCATGCGCCTATAGGCAAATGTTCCGTATGGGCACGTAAAAGTCGTTTTCTCTTGATCTTTTGGAACAATGGGAATTTGGAAATAACCCGAGAAACCATCGAGAAAACAATAGTATTCGTTTCCCGCAAGTCTTTCGAGCATTTGGTCCATGAAAGGTAGAGGAAAGTGGTCTTTACGGGTGGCGTCATTTAACTTTCGGTAGTCAATGCAAACACGCCATCCTGTTACCAATCGAGTCGGAATCAACTCATTATCATCATTTTTAACAACCGTAATACCACCCTTCTTGGGCACACAATGAACGGGGCTCACCCAAGGACTATCCGAGATAGGGTAAATCAATCCGGCATCAAGAAGTTTAATGACCTCTTGTTTGATGACCTCATGGATTTTTGGATTCACCCGTCTTTGTTGTTGAACCGCCGGTTTAAAGTCATCTTCCATCAAAATTTTGTGCATACAAAATTCTGGGTTAATACCCTTGATGTGGGAAAGTTTCCAAGCGATGGCTCGCTTGTGTGACTTTAAAACCTTTATGAGAGCGGTTTTATCATCCTTACTCAAGTCTTTGGCAATAATGACGGGTAACTTATCGTCACCCTCCAAAAATGCGTACTCGAGATGAGGTGGTAAGTCCTTAAGCTCGACCTCGGGAGGATCATTAGAAGTTTCATTGACCTCCTCGTTATGAAGTTCTTTTGGAGGAAGAGATGATGGATCATCATTGAGCAACTTCTCAAGGAGAAGTATGTCTNCGTGAAATGGTGTAGAAAACGATTTTGAGATCAAGTGATTATGAAACGATGATTGGTGAAAGAGATTGATTGGAATTAAACTACAAAATTATGAATGAAAATGATAAACAAACACTACAAACGATTACTGGAAATCTGGAAACGTTACAAATCTAAAAATGTACGTTTACGTTTAATTAAACGTCTACGTATGAAAATAAAAGTGAAAATAGAAATCTACAAACAGCTAGATGATGAAAAACATATTTTTATAATCCTAATGACAAAAGAAAATTTTAAGAAAAAGAAAAATATTTTTTAGACTTTTTAATTATTTAATATTAATTAATTACTAATTAAACTAATTTAAATTAAAATAAATACTTAACTAATTTAGAAAAGTACCAAACTTTTTCTAAAACTATTTAACAATTACAGAAGTCCTAAAAAAATATAAAAAATTCCTAAAATTTATAAATAAACTATTTTAGATTTAGTTTACTTAATTACCAATTAAAAGCTAATTAAACTAAATTAATTAAGAAAAATAGCAAATGAACAGTAACAATAAAAAAACTATTTTCTAAAAATCCTATATAATTAATAAAAGCTAGAAAAAATATAAAAACTACTAAGTATTTAATAAAAAAAATAGATAATAAATTAAAAAAAAATAAATTCTATTAAATAGAAGCTATCACTAAAATTAAAAGTGATGATTTTTGGTTTTTCTTTTTGCAAAACTAATAAACAACTGAAATTGAGAGACTTTAATGAAAGCAAGATTATTGAAGCTTAAAAATAAGCTCAATGCAAGCTTATAAGCTTAACAGTGGGCTTTTTGGCTTAAAATGGAATTTTAAGCTTGCAAAAGCTTGCCATAAGCTTATAAACTTGAACCAAGGTCAATTTAAACTTCAACTGAATTGAGTGAACTGTAAATAAGCTAAAAGTTGCAAAGGTTCCTACAGAAGAGCCATAGAAAACAAATAAGCAAAAGGCCAAATCCAACAAACCAAACAGTCCTGAAGACCAAGTAGCAGACCAAAATAAGCTTGCACAACAAGCTTCTGAACACAAGATGAGCTTGGATTTGGATAACCAGTACTACTGACCTTCCAAAGAATCCAAGGGCTCAGGAAAAGCTCAAGGTTTAAGCTGGAGAATGGCTTATGAACAAGCCTTGGTGTACACTGATGGGTCAGTGTACATATGTGGATCAGGCAAGTATAAGGACCAAAATAAGCACATGTAATAAGCAATCAAAGGAAAATTAAAAGTACAATTTGAAAATAGGCCAGGAAAGCTTCACAAAATCACAAAGTACACAGGATAACAACAAATAACAAAGCTTATGCAAGCTTATGAAGATGGATGGTTCAACTGTGCACAGGGGAACTTTTGATAAAAACACTTGCATAAGCAAAATTTAAGCAGTTAGGAGGACCACAAAAATCATGAAAAAATAATACAACTAAGACAAACAACCAAATATGTAATACCAAAAGCACAAAATCCAACTCTTAGAGATTAAGCCCTACAGGAAAATCTAAAGTAATTCAAAAAATTTTTATGAGTACTTTTGATTTTTTATAAAATCAAGCAGTTTGACTAAGATAAACTTTGAGCTTGATCAAACCTGATCTGATATGATGTTTAAGTCTAAGAGTGGAAATGAACGCAAGTTTAACAAACTTTCAAGCCAAAAATGCAGATTATGGTATCACAAAACATTCAGCAGATTAAACAAGTAAGAAATGATTAAGTTGATTTGATTGACTTTACTTGGAAAGAGACGGATTTTATGACTTATAGAATTAATGGATCCTAGTTGTATTGAACATCAAACAAGAACATCAACACAAAAACCTTAAACTGCACAAATCAGCTAAAACAAACAACCTTAAAGAAAGCTAAACCAAGA
>LBNU01019645.1:0-17476 GCA_014162995.1 Artemisia annua
TGCGTTTATGATGGTTTCCGAAAGTTGATTTGGATACTGACCCTAGAACCATTTGCGTCCTTAATCTTTATCACAAGTTAACTCTCGGACACCATCAAAGACGCTGGAAAGACATATCTTTATAATTGAGGTTAGCGAGACAAGTTCAATCTAACAAGTCATGCCAGCACCTATTACATACCTTGTTAGTTTGAACTTCTCGTTGAAACACTTTTATACAATCGACAAGTATATCAAACTGAAACTTTAACTTTAACTTTCTTAGATAGCGCCTAAACATATATAAAACCTATTTATTTGCTAATTGTGTTAAAAACTTAATTCTCATACCAATAACTATATAAAATTTTTTTTTTGGCCGTGATGTTTTTTAAACTGTATTAAGCTAATTTCAGAAAATATTTAATGCATTTCATACGACGAGAAGGTTCACTTACGGGGCTTTCATCACGTTCGCCAACCAACGAGTGTATATCAGAAGGATAACAAGAGACCGTGCAGTTTTTCGAGCCATATGGAATAGAGTAGACACTAACTTTTCACTTCCACCCATCCATTTTTAAAGCAACTGTCATGAAGAGATGCTGCATAAACATAAATATTCATCATTACTAAATGGCAAATAATATCACATGAATGTGGACAAATTACATATAACCCCAAATACGTAATTGTACTTTTGCCTTCACATTAAATGTTCGTACATGATATGTCAAACCCTATGCAAGTATTATGCAATTCTTTGGTGGTTAATTATAACAAATGTCCATATTAGTCTTATGCACTTTTTTGGTACTTAATTAAAACTAATGTCCATATATCTGTTATGTAATTTTTTGGTACTTAATTAAGACATATCTCCATATAAGTGTTATTTAATTTTTGGGTAGTTATTTAAAAAAAAATGTCAAACCATTTTAGTCAGTAAACCATTATGAGGAAACAAGCGTATATGAAAGGTGTTAATCTACTGACAAAGATGTAACGTGACCTGAAAAAGGTTGTCTCCGCCTCTGTCACCACAACCGTAGCCGAACTCATACATAACTTTATCAACCTTCCAGTCATATAGTAGGGGCAGCAAAGACATCCCGCAGCGACGGCAGTCGAGGCTTACAGAAGTCTCTAACAGTGTTTCAGAATAAAAGTTAAATTAAAACGCAGATCTACAAACAAGATGTAAAAATATATGAAAAAAAACCTTCAAGCCTTAATTACTATTACAGATCTATTATATAGCTTAAAAGAATACCTCATAACTTTGATAAACATCTCGGGTTGTTGAAACGTCCAGTGGTTGTGAGGATTGCTGGTTGACAGGTTGGCTTGTAGTGAGATCCGTTGGTCGTCATGGTGGAAGCTGAGAATATTGGTGAGGTGCAGACTGTTTTTTAGATGGAGGAAGATGAGAATAGAGGATGTAAATGATGTTTGGAAGATGAGTATGCGTTGGAGGAAGATGAGAGTGTGTTATTTATAACATGAGTGAGGTTAATTAGGTGGGTGGTTAGTTCATTAAATATGATATTAATTGTAATAAATTGTTCCTTCCCCAAGAAGCTTGTAGTTAAACAAATAATAAAAAAAAGAGTTGCCCAATACGAGTCGCTCAATAAAGGACAGGTTGCCCTATACATTATACCCGACACATACCTTACAAGTACTATTCACTTTGTGTACTTTAATATAAAATATGTGGACACGTGTCACTTTTTTGTTGAGTCGCTCAATTTAGAAGTTGCCCTGATCCAATATGAAAATGAAAAAAAAAAAAAAAAAAATCTAAAAGTGGGTACAAGTACAAGTCGCGTGGTCCAGTTTCGGAATTACCCCATATAAATATGAGATACTTATAGTCATTGTCACAGTTGTATCATCATTTGCACTTTACGTATTACTCCTATAGAAAGTTAAACATAAATAGAATCTAGACTTTGATCTCAAACTTCAGTACTTACTGATTTTCATTTAGATTTAGATTGTTGAGTTGAGACAAAGAAGTGCAGAACTGCTAAAAAAATTTAATCTGAAAATTATACTATGACCTTATTATTATTATTTTTGCAAGTACAAACAGCGAATTGAAGATGATCAATTATGGTTCGGTTTTAGGCTCGAATCCTTTGTTTTTCAACTTACATTCTAAGGCTACTTGTGACAAGGAACATAGAGGGTGTAAGTTTTTTGACCCTATCAAATGTGGAAAGTTAACCATGGCCCGTGAACCGCGGATCTTGAAAGCTGCTTGGTCGTAAGCCAATGCTGCCTCTTCCGGCGTAGAGTACGTTCCAAGCCAAATCCGAGCTCCTTTCTTATTTGGGTCCTTGATTTCGGCTGCAAATTTTCCCCACGGACGTCGTCTTACACCTCTAAACCGTCTCCAATCTTTACTTCTTTGTTCGTTTTTCTTTATCTTCTCGACTTTCCCAAGTGAGAAATCCAGTTCAAATTGTGCTTGCTCCTTATTATTAGTGTTCAGTGAAGTTGGGCTATGAAGTGACGGCCCGGCTTCCCAATTCTTGACTTGGAACATATTCGAGGTATCTGAACCAACACTTAGCGAGGAATGAGAACGGCTGTAGCTTGAGCTCGTGCTCTTAGTTGATTCACTACATGAACTCGATATTAAATCATCATGCAAAAATGGATTGAAAATATTAGTACTAGGGTCATACACATCTGATTTGCATGAACCTAGTACGGAAGTAAGAGAATCAACAAATGAATCGACACAGAATGATGGTTCTATAGATTCCTCGAATGAAAATGGGCTTGTGAAGCTTGAACTTCTGCTGTAATGTGGTTCCTCGGATGGAGTATTCGTCGCGGGAAAAGAACACGAGAAGTCGGGATCATCAAGAAGGTATTTTCGAACAAATTCAAGCATGGCAGAATCAGAACCTGAGAGGCTTTCAGACATTTTTAATATCGAATTATGGTGTTTTGTTCGTAAGATAGGTTGAAAAGAATGAGTTGAGGTTCTTGAATACTCCTATTTATAGCCAATAAAAAATATTAATACTTTTTATTGCAATAAATAAATGACCAATTATTCGGTAGTTAAACAGGAAAAAAAAACAAGAGACTAGAAACGAAAATGAGTCAAAAGAGAAGATGAAAATCACATATAATACATTCTTGGTAGTCCATAATCACACGTTTTTTTATAGTTAAAAACAATGTTGCAAAAAAAGTCTACAAGGCCGATTAATCACCGATTAGGTGCTACAAGGCCACCGACCTTGCCGATTTATGTAACTGGGTCAAACACATAGGTCAACCATGGTCAACAGCGGTCAATGGTGGTCAAACTTTCCGGAAACCTATAAATCTTGTCGGAAGTACCCAAAACTCACTGTAAACTTATTTTGATCACTTATAGTAACTGTTTAAGTCTATTACAAGTTGTTTTTTTTAGAAAACACCTTGCCAGAGATACCTAAAACTCACAGAAAATACACAAAACTTGCTGGAAATAACCAAAATTTGTCAGTATTGCCAATCCGATTAATCACCGATTAATCCCGCCTAGACCGATTACAAGCTACAAGGTGGTCGACCGCCCGACTACCGATTCGCGATTTTTGCAAACTTGGTTAAAAGTTATAAAACCACAAACGATCATTACATATCAGACTACAAAAAAGTTGGCCGGGCTAATGCAGTGGTCGAAATTCGTTGTGATATACATTATTTGCAAAAGAATTTGGCCGTTGCAAGAATGTTTCATAGTACTTGCAATGAAATATTTTGAAATGCTTTTTCAATAGATTGAAATGTTTTTCGACTGGCAAAACACTAACTCACTCAGCAATTTGCAAGGGAAATTCTTTGCAGCGATTTTGCAGCGAAGATTTTTTCCAACGAACCTACAATAGATGATTACGATATATATTTTAAAAATCGAAAATGCTTATGATCAAACTTTTATTATCCGGGTTAATAAAATTTATAAAGGCATGTAATTATATGTGAGCACTGAGCACAACTTTCTTTTGGTTTTTTATGTTTTTCATGGGTTTGAAAAGTTGTAAGTCATATATTATTTGACATGAAAGTAGGGTTTTATTTTTCAATTAATCAGTCGAGTGTTTCAACTATTGTCACTTGAAAGTGTAGTTTTGATGGTCCTTATGCCTAGTTATACGAAGTTCTAATTCAATTTTTGGTAATGGAACCCGGATTATGTGCAATACATGAAATTCCCTTTTGTCCATATACCAATGACTCATGTTATTTCTTCTACGAGATTATGTGAGGAGACCCGCAAAAGTATTTTTTCTCTATACTATGAAGTTTAATAACGACTCATGATATTCCTCTATATAAGTTTAACATGCGCGTGCACGGATTGACAAATTAAATATACCTAAAATTATTATTAACATAAATATAAATATGAAAATGAAGGTACGACCCCATAGTTACTGGGAGATGAAAATAAATACACGAGATTGCGCATATAGCAACGACGCATGTAATTCATCTTTAAAGTTTAAAAATAATATTTGGAAAAACATTTTTCAATGTTCATTATGTGCTATTAAACACACATAATTTTTAAAATATGATATTAATAGTTAGATTTAAACAACATGAACCCCAACGCCGTGTCAGTTAAACAAAGTCAGATACTTCGTCCAACAAGAATATATACTAAATATTTATCGATATTAATACACAGTTAATGTGAAATTTATATAAAAACTCGCACATGCACGAGTATAATAATTATATAAGTATCAATATTTTTTTTTAATTTAATCTTATGTAACAGCCCGATGTATGCACGGGGTTAAAAAAATGGGTAAAATCCATAAAATAGCAACGTACTTTCCCAACATTACAAAGTTAGGTAACGAACTCTTTTTATTACCAATTTAGTCATTAAAACTGGCTAATTTGTGCTGAAATAGTAAATGTGGTAACCGGGTACCTACTAAACCAGTAAAAATTGCTTATTTGGCATTTTTATTTATTTTTATGCTTAGGTGTACTGATTATGTGGATCTTTATTTTCAATTTAGCCCCTGAATTTTCATAGTTCTTTTAAAATCAACCCACCAAAATCATACATATACAATTATATACTTTTGCTTAAGATCTTGGAATACACAGAAGAAGAATGCTCGATGTCTAGTAATTATTCAAGTTCAAGAACAGATGGTTGACAGTAAAGAAGTAAAAAACAAACGCTAACGCTACCAAAAAGAGTAAATTCTCACTCGACACCATCCAAAAAGACGTTGACTCATCATCTTTATTTATACCGGCAATAATCATCTTCTCCGGCGAGTATTCCGGCATCCATCATCTTCTCCGATGAATATTCCGGCAACCACCATAATTAGAAAAAGCTACAAGCCCTTCCATCAAATTGAATAAAAAACCCACTAGATATGATTGTACTCACGACAACATTGAACTAATGAACACAACCCCGTGAAAAATGACAAATCAATAGATTGTTCTTCTCTTCTTGACTACCTGAATCTCGCTTTGGCCACTTGAAAAGAACAAATTGCCCACATGTAGAAAAATGGAAAAAACATAGAAATAATTACCTTCGAGCAAGCCTTATGTCTTTGGATCTTGAGAAGCAGAAGGTGAGAAATACTAATAAAAAGTGATGCTAAAAGTAGTTATTGGGTAGGTAGGATTGGATTAAAAATAAGTGTCTAGGTGGAAATTTAAAAATAATTATTTATCTACTTGGAAAATCAGCAGGTCACATTTACTATATCGGCACAAATTAGCCCGTTTTAATGACTAAATTGGTAATAAAAAAAGTTCGTTACCTAACTCTGTAAAGTTGGGAAAGTACGTTGTTATTTTATGGACTTTACCCTTAAAAAATAGTATTTGTTAAATTATCACCAAATAGCCTAGTAGTAAGGTCTTTGGTTTCTCTCAAAAACTCAATGGCTCAAACCTCGCTATGTATGTACAATTGAGTGTGGCCGGAAAAAGCTCGCCCTCCACGAGTAACATGAACATGTAAAACCTCATCCGTTTACCCGTTAATCTCTACTTCTAGAATGTGAGAGTGGCGACAAGCTCCACAAAACTAAAGCTAGCTAGATCATTACAGATATCTTTGATCACCATATCTACTTATCAAAAAAGTTTTTGCACAGGTCTCCAGCTACGACAGTGTTAATACACTCTAGGTGAATGTTGACTCTTAGCCTCCTTACTTTATAGAGGGTCTATATGATGGTTGTCTTTGTTTACAAAGGTGCAAAGTTGGTTACAAGAATGCGTACAAGAAGTCATGAAATCGTTGACTCAATAAAGGATATTATACAATTTTTAATTAATTCAGTGAAATGTATATTTGAGAAAATCAAATTGGACCAATAAGAGAATATCATTTTGCCATATGGCAAAATGAGTAAAATAATGAAGTAAAAAAAAAAATGTTTTTGGGAAGTTTTTATTGCTCCAAATGATAGTTGTGGGTGGAGTAATTTGCTTATGATCAGGGATAAAGTTAAGCCTTTGTGATGTATGAGATTGGGGTGGAAATAATATATCTTTGCGGCATGACATGTGGTGCAGGAAAAGGACTCTTGATGCTATCTTTTCTAAAAGAGTAGTATATGAAGCAAGGATGGATGATGATACTCTACTAAGCTATCAGATGTGATTAACAATGGGACTTGGAAGTGGCTTGTTGATTGGTGTGACCATGGTTTTAAAAGGCGCATTATGGCGGCGTCGCTAAAGCGTGGGGCGTGACCTCCACATTACGAAATAGATCAAGGCGTCGACTCTAGGCGTGACGTAAGATGAGGCGAAAAAATGCGCGATAAGGCGCGCTAAAGCGTGAGGCGTGACGAGTTTTTTTATTCAACTCCGCGCGATAATTTAATTTATTTTTTATTTTATTTTTCTTAAATGTAAAATGTTACATTGAAGGATAGTTTCTTAACATTATTTTATTATATACAACGCTTTTTGTAAACTCAATATATACGAAATATGATATGAATATGTAAATACTTTCATATTTTGTGTCGCCTTCTGCCACATCTTAAAACCGCAAATATTTTGCCTTGGCCGCTAAGGCATGAGGCTTGATCATACCGCCACATCACTCTTCGCGCTATTTATATCATTGGGTATGACCAATCTGTTATGCTTAAGCTATTGTTGTCCTTAGCTTATGTGTGGAAAACCGGGGCTTACTTTTCAACACAATATTCCAAAAAATAATTATGGATGGATTTGAGTCAATTAACATTGGATTGGTATAACATAGTTTGGTTCTCTAAGACCCCGTTTGGTTTGTTGTAATGTGGCTTATTTTGATGTAACTGTAATCCGATTACATTACGTAGGCTGTTTAGTTGCAGAAATGAGGGAATTGCTCTGTTGTAAAAATCGGCCCAAGCGGCCGATTAATCCTCGCATAATCGCTGATCGCTCACTAAGCGCCTTGATTTATCATAATCGGCCTATTTAATCGCTTTGGTCAAAGATGGCTTAAAAATGGGTCAACAAACCGATTAATTGGACAAAATCGGTCTAATCGGATTAATCGGACAAAATCGCTTAAAAGTCGGACAAAATCGCTAAAAAATTGGTCAACAAACCGATTAATCGGACAAAATCAGTCAAAGATAGCTTAAAACTGGTCAACATACCGAGTAATATATATATTTGACTTTGAATTTTAAAAAATTATGTATTATATTTATATTTGAACACTTGAAATATTTAAACTTTGACGCATTATGCTTATCCTATACATATAATATAATATAATATCTAAAATTACAATTTTGTGCATAAAAATTCCAATCCGATTAATCCCCGCCTAACCGATTAATCGCTAGGCCCTACCCGACCGCCTCACTAGCGCCTAGCGATTTTTACAACCTTGGGGAATTGCAATTTAGATTACATTATATAGGTTACTTGATTAGCAATATAGTTGTAATTCAGTTAAATCAATTATATCAAGTGAGAGAATTCAGATTACATAGTAAGTTGGATGTAAACTTTTGAATTACATTGTAATTCATATTTTTTATAATTTAAAGCATCAATATTTATAAATTAATGTTTATTTATTTATTTATTTCATTCTTCTTGTTGTTATTGTTGTTTTTTTTTAAGCATGAATGCAGAACATAGGAAGTTCTAAGCAATATCATTACCGAAAGTGTTAGGAGCAAATTTATGAGCCTTAAAGTAAAAAATAACTTCATGTGCGAGTCTAGTTGCAAAGAAATGGAGGCTAAAATGGGTCAATATGCAGATAATAAGTAATTAAGTATATATTGCTTAGTAAAAACGTATAACAATTATATTTAACTAGTCAAGTAATGGGACACAAACAGTGAAACAGATAACAAACACACATTTATTTGCCCGTGAACTGCTACCATCGAATTGTCGAACCACCGATAAAAGAAACCAGAACCAATCTACTTGACTTTCGTCATAATGTTTTTTTTTTTTAAAACATAAAAAGGTGCACACAGAAAATGATTGTTATGTTTAAACCACACTTATATATATACAAAATAAAAAACATACACATATTGAAGCAACCAGATTTTGTCGAAAACAATACACTGTCGCCGTATGCGCGAGTAATCGACTGTTTGTCTTAAATATAGAAAATGAATTTAGTAATAATCTACACTTTTCTTTATATATTTAAAGATTTTGTTACATCTAAAGTTCTAAAACCTTTATAACTTTGCTCCAACAAATATGCTAAATTTGTTCCTTTCATTTGGTTAGTGAGGTATGTTGGATTGTGAACACGTTTCACGGACGTATGTCCGGAATGTGCTCGAGCCTATGGGATCGCACACGTTACGTTTAAAGATTCAATTATATAATTAATATATTTTATTTCACGTAAAGAATATTTAACGGTCGTTAGTCACTTAACGGTATTTAACTAATGATTGTTAGATGAAAAGTGAGAGGACCCGATTGTAAAATAGGGAAAGAAGGTTCTAGGACCCCCTCTCCCCATGGGTCGGCTGAAAATCCCACATTGGATGGGATTGGGTTAGCTTGGTCATTAAGTTATCTTAAACACTATATAATGAATCCTTTAGGCTTCATTATTCTCATAACTTGAAACCCTAAGCTAACCAATTTTCTCTTCTTATTTTCCCCTTCTTTCTTGATCGTACGAACACCCCTAGATTCTTAGGATTCGTTTGGTTTTTGAAACACAAGTAATTGGTTAGTTTACGTGATCGAGAACTAGCATTCTAATTGAATTGCTATAACAGTGTGCGTGAGAACATAGAGGAATCATACTTTGATTCTTGGTGGTTCTTGTTGATCGATCACTATATACCCTATTTAGGGTTCTTGATCGAATATGAGGATTTTACTTAAACCCTAATTGCAAAGGAAGCTAACAAGGTACGTTTTCTTTTAGGTTATTTATGCACACTATATGATGTTAATCCACTGCGTACTCATGATGATTATATGTTTATTATGTGATAATTAGTTTATAAATTCCAAAAGTAGTATTACAAGCCGTTATATAGTGTAATATATTACCTAAAACACGTAAAAATTGTAACTTGATCAATTGTTGCAAGATAATTAGCTTTCTTTAATTTTTTTAATTGCCCTATGGGTTTAAAATTAGGTTTTTATAAGTTTAAAAATTGTAGCAACCCTGATCTAAGTTGCATGAAATTTTATGCGTTTAATAACGTATAATTATGATTATTTGACGTTATAACGATCTTGTTACTTGTATTAATTGTTAATATGTGTTGTTTAATAATATCACGTCTACTACATAATCTAAGTGAGATAAAGTGGGTGTGAGCACTTTATTCTAGAGAGAGAAACGAGGAAAAAGATAGAAAGTCTTGCAAGTCATTTATTAGACACACACCTTATAACCCATGAGGTAGGGGGTATTTATACACATACAATAGTCAAGCATCCCATCGCAACTATACAAGTGTGGCGAGGGTATATTGTTGTCACAAGGTTACACAACGTTACTTACACAACTTACCGTATAATATAACAAAATATAAATAGAAGTCCCTGCACTAATGATTTACACTTTTTGTGTTCCAACAATATGTGCTATATTAGTTGTTAATATGTGATCCATGATATTTGATATTTTTTGTTGTATTAATTGTTAATTGATTATATATGCTTAATCGAATGATATGTTAATTAATTAAGACATATTAGTAAATTAATTGTATGTCACGTAATTACTACATATTTAATTAATTCTAAATTCGGGGGAGACTCCATCTTTATCGTTATTTAATCAACTTTATGGGTTTATTGTATACGTTTAATGTAGGGCTTACGCTATCGATTTTTATTGATGTATATGGTCCATTTGATATCAAGCTCGAAAACAAGTGGGAGCCTTAGTTAAATATACATGTTAGTTGATTTCAATTTTGCATGTTATTAATGGTTTATTGCATTAGTTGTTTATTTTATTTGCTTTGTTATTTGTTATGACTCATGATCAAAGCGAATGGTGTTTTGAGAAAAATAAAATAAACTGGACTAATAACTATGAAATTTGATTTATTATAAGTCGTTGATCTTGCGTAGTCATATGTGACAATAAATGGGTTCGCCTTACATGCGATAATGCCAATGCTTCCTACGTCGAGATTTGCAAGATCTAATGGTTTATAATATGTTTTTTAACTTAAAGTTTTATTAATTTTATTGATAACTATATTTGCAATCAACAAATGGCTATTTATAGTGTATGGTTGCTGTAAAATAGTTTTCAGGTTGATTGACTGTAATGATTCCACGCTCCACTACATGCTTAGGAATATGAGAAAATTATCGAAAGAACTTTGGGCTTAGGACTCATGCAGTAGTACGATATAGTGGTTTATCTCTTTTTAATTGGTTTACCAATGCCGCGATAAAAATAGTATTACTTTAACTTGAAAACATATTGAATCGTCAATTTTTGGGTGTTAAGTTATTAATTTATGTTCATAGTATTTGCACATAAATTTAAATGACATACACCATAATAAAAGAACAAAATTGAGTAAAAGTTTTTTTTATTAAAACCTATGATACCAAGATGTATGCATACTTCTTCGTACATATTTGATTACACATCAAATTCAATGTACCCTTTGAAAATTTAAGTTAATGCCATCCAATTGTAAGAACACTAGCAGTTGCAATTTACTTTGTGTTAGAGATAGATAAATTGCTGTCCGAAGGTAAATCTCCACTTATCATGAGACGGTAATGGAATAAATTTATAGTTCTTTATTGGACAACTTAATCGAGTTACATGGTGAGACCCTTAACCCGAGGCATAAGATTGGATGAAACATGCTTACATGACACTATGTGATTGTCCCTAGTGCCATTAGTAAGTCCTATAATGATCTAGGAGTTGCACAAGATTGGAAATTGTTCGACACTTACCTTATTGAGTACCATCATTACTAGCAGATCAACTGATGTAATGGTACTATGTCAATTATGATCTTAGCCTTAAGAAAATTATATGGTTTATGTGTATTAAAGTATGGGTATTTAGTTTTATTTAAGGATTAATTATTAAAAGTATTAAATTTTGAACTTATTTTGTTTTGTAAAATGGCTCAACCCGACCATCACTTGACCAACTCTACTTTCAGACAAATGTTTGAAAGAGAGAAAACTAACTGGCAAAAACTTCAATGACTGGTTTCGACAACTTAGGATAGTCCTGAGAGTTGTTAAGAAACTTGATGTATTGAAATAGTCTTTGGCTCCACCTCCTACTCCAGACTCACCTAATGATGTGTTGGAGGCATGGAACCTTCAGTATGATCATCACAACGATGTAGCATGTCTGATGCTCGGCAATATGACTCCAGAATTGCAAACGCAATTTGAGAATCACACTCCTCATGCTATGCTTCTAGAAATGAAGTCCATGTTTGAAAAGCAGGCAGGTGTTGAACTGTTTGACTTACTTCAACCCCTGCATAACTGCAAACAGGAAGAAGGCAAATCCGTTAGCTCTCATGTGCTTTTGATGAAAAGCTACTTGGATCAACTAGAACGTCTCAACTACCATCTTCCTCAAGCTGTTTGTGTTGGCCTAATCAGCAATTCCCTTTATAAGGATTTTGATGGTTTTGTGAGCAATTACAATATGCACAGCATGGGGAAGACAATAAGTGAGCTACATGCTATGCTTATTTACTATGAGAAGGGTTTGCCCAAAAAGGTTGCTACACCACAAGTAGTAGCAATACAAGGTGTCAAAATCCAAAAGCAAAACAAACCATTGGCGAACAAGGGCAAGGGAAAAGGTAATCAGGTAATGGCTTATCAATATAATCCCAAGAAGTACTCCCCAAGGAAGAAAGATTATCCCGGAAAGGATCAAGCTTGTCACCAAATGAGATAGGACATTGATAGAGGAACGGTCCCTACCTAATAGAGTTGCATCAGAAGAAGAAGAACTCAGCTGGTCATAGTGCCAGCACTTCAGGTATCTTCATGGTAGAATTATTTTCTTTTCCTCATAATTATAATTCCTGGGCATATGACACTGGATGTGGTACTCATATTTGTAACACTTCTCAGGAACTTAGAGGAGAAAGGAAGCTGAATCATGGAGATCTATATCTGTACGTGGGCAATGGAGTACGTGCCCTGTAGAATCCATAGGAAGTTTTGACTTGGTGTTGCCTTCGGGCTTAGTACTTGTTTTAGACAATTGTCACTACTCACTACCTATAATTAGGGGTGTCATTTCAGTTTCTTTTTTGATTTATAATGTTTATGTTCAGACTTTTACAAGTTATGGAATTTCAGTTTCTTTGAATAATGTTTTTTATTTTAATTCTATTCCCCTTAATGGTGTTTTTGACATTGATATGCATGATCTTGTGTCGAATAATAGCAATAATTATGTTTTTAATATTAGAAATGAGAGAGCCAAGTCTAACTTGGGCTCTACTTATCTTTGGCATTGTCTACTTGCTCATATAGGCAAGAAACGCATTGAAAAGCTGCAACATTATGAGCTTTTGCAATCTATCAATGATGAATCATATGATAAATATAAATCTTGCATATCTGGGAAGATGATAGGGAATCCCTTTCTGCATCAAACATAAAGGGCTTCAGATCTACTTGGATTAATCAATAGCTGTATGTTATCCACTTAGACATGTGTCAAAGCAAGGTGCTAGCTACTTCATAACCTTTACTGATGATTTTAGTCGTTTTGGTTATGTTTATTTACTTAAACATAAACATGAAGTCTTTCAAACATTTAAGGTTTTTAAAAAACGAAATAGAGTTACAACTCGAAAAGAAGATTAAGGTTCTTTGATCCGACAGAGGTAGTGAATACATAAGCCAAGAGTATAAAGATTATCTTAAGGAGTGTGGAATTGTCCAACATCTCACTCCTTCATATATACCACAAGATAATGGTGTGTCTGAGAGGAGGAATCGTACCTTGTTAAACATGGTTCGATCTATGTTTAATCTTACAACTCTAAACCCTTTTGGGATTATGCTTTAGAGACTATTGTTCGCATTTAAATATGGTTCCAACCAAGAAGGTTGATAAGACTCCATACGAATTACGGAATGGGAAAGCCCCAAATTTGTCTTACTTAAAAGTCTGGGGTTGTGAGGCATTTGTGAAACGAGACACGCCTGACAAACTCCAACAAAGATCTGTTAAGTGTATCTTTATAGGATATCCAAAGGAAACAACAGGTTACTATTTTTATTATCCACCTGAAAACAAAATGTTGTTGCGAGGTATGCTGAGTTCCATAAAAAGAATCTTATATCTCAAGAATTCAGTGGGAGGGTAGTTGATCTTGAAGATGATCAAGAAGATACATCACCTTCTGAAAATACTAGCCAACTTTAAGTGGAGCCAGAAAGTCTCGCACCTCCACTTGAAGTAGCTACCATTCGTAGGTCTGAAAGAACATATCGAGCTCCTGAACGATTATGTCTAAATGTAGAAGCTGAGGAGTGTAGTTTAGCGGATCTTAATGAACCTGCTAACTATAAGGCTGCCATGATTGAAGAGGACCTTCCTCCTAATGCTAAAGTCGGTTGTAGCAAGTGGCTTTTCAAGAAAAAGACTGACACTAATGGTAAAGTACACACCTATAAGGCTCGTCTTGTAGCAAAGGGATATACTCAAACCTTCGGGGTTGACTATGAAGAAACCTTTTCTCCTATAGCAGACATTAGAGCCATTAGGATTCTTATATCCGTAGGTACGTACTATGACTATGAGATTTGGCAAATGGATGTCCAAACCGCCTTCTTAAATGGTTGTCTTGAAGAAGATATCTTTATGGCGCAACTTGAGGGGTTTGTGAATCCATAATATCCAAAGNTCAGAAAGTCTCGCACCTCCACTTGAAGTAGCTACCATTCGTAGGTCTGAAAGAACATATCGAGCTCCTGAACGATTATGTCTAAATGTAGAAGCTGAGGAGTGTAGTTTAGGGGATCTTAATGAACCTGCTAACTATAAGGCTGTCATGATTGAAGAGGACCTTCCTCCTAATGCTAAAGTCGGTTGTAGCAAGTGGCTTTTCAAGAAAAAGACTGACACTAATGGTAAAGTGCACACCTATAAGGCTCGTCTTGTAGCAAAGGGATATACTCAAACCTTCGGGGTTGACTATGAAGAAACCTTTTCTCCTATAGCAGACATTAGAGCCATTAGGATTCTTATATCCATAGCTGCGTACTATGACTATGAGATTTGGCAAATGGATGTCCAAACCGCCTTCTTAAATGGTTGTCTTGAAGAAGATATCTTTATGGCGCAACTTGAGGGGTTTGTGAATCCATAATATCCAAAGCAAGTATGCAAGCTTAAAAGATCCATTTATGGGTTAAAGCAAGCATCAAGGTAATGGAATAATTTGATGAGGAAATCAAGAAATTTGGTTTTACTCAAAATCTTGATGAGTCATGTGTATACCATAAGGCTAGTGGGAGTAATGTTACTTTTCTTATCATGTATGTTGATGACATATTGATTATGAAAAACCATATTCCAAGTTTAAAAGATGTAAAATCCTACCTTGGATGATGTTTTGCTATAAAGGATATGGCAGAGGCAACATATATTCTTAGAATCAAGATCTACAGAGATAGATCCAGTTGGTTGATTGGACTAAGTCAAAGTACTTACATTCACAAAATCTTGAAGAGATTCAGGATGTAGAATTCCAAAAAGGGATATCTTCCAATGCAAGAAAACCTTGGCTTAAACAGTAAACAATGTGCTTCTACACCTGCTGAGGTGGCACGCATGAAAAATGTTCCTTATGCCTCGGCTGTAGGAACAATCATGTATGCAGTGAGATGCACAAGACCTGATGTGGCATTTGCCCAAAATATAACAAGCCGGTTTCAACAGAATCCAGGTGAAATTCACTGGACTGATGTTAAGAATATTCTCAAGTACTTAAGGGCTATTCAATATATGTTTCTAGTGTATGGTGGGAATACTGATGCAGAGCTTGACATGACAGGTTACTGCAATGCAGGATGGCATACCGATAAAGATGATATGAAGTCTTAGATGGGTTATGTCTTTGTCGTCAATGGAGGAGCAATGGATTGGAAGAGTACCAAGCAGACCACTATTGCCATGTCTGCAACAGAAGATGAGTACATAGCTACTTCAGAAGTTGCGATGGAAGCTGTTTGGATTACGAAATATTTCAGGGCCAGGTGTTATGTCCTCAAATGAGAGATCTATGGATATGTGTTGGGACAATTCTTGAGCAATTACTATCACCAATGAACTAGGAGTTATGAAAGGCGCCAGACACTATCCTAGATGATGTAACTATGTTAAAAAACAAATCAAAATCTGTGAAATCAATCTACTCAAAGTTCACACAGATGACAATCTTGCTGAACATTTTACGAATGCTTTACCTAAGGCAAAGCTTACTCAACATGCTGAGAGCATATGACTTCATTTAGCTCATAGTCTCATGTAAATCTGTGATTAGTATTTGGGTAAGGGATGTTTAAACAATTATTATTTTATAATGAATTAACATACTTGGTATGTTTGTTTTCGTTCTATAATAAGTTGTATCTTATTTATATGTTTAAATCCATGAATAAATTATTTTATTCTAAATTGTCCATTGTCAATAAATCATATGGGAAATGGTTGAACTAAGTCAAATATGAGAGATTGGTTAATATACATTGTATATTGAAGGAAGGTCCTACCATACTCGCATGATATTCAAAAGATTGCATATCGGATTATCCCAACTGACATGATTGTACTTTATAGATCTTTGTCGTTAAGTAAATCATGTGTATGATAACCTTATTTATCCTTAGACTTGAGATGCAAGCCGGAATGGCGTGGGTGGATCCCATTTCTTGAACCTAGTCTACCGCTATCAGTAACTAGTAGTTATAAGGGCTATTTTCAGAAGTGTTGTGAAATTCACGGATTGCACTTGTAGTCAAGACAAAAAATTTTCCTTCGAATTTGTTTTGAAGTATAATACTACTGGGCCCTCCTAGGGTTGATCAGATGTTTGTATGGCCATACCCAAAAGAGATCTGGATACGGCCCGATGATTTTGGTAATCTTGATCAATTGAATGAAACGAGAAACATAATAGTTTAATCATGGAATGCACTAGTACAAAAATGGCCTTTCGTCACACATGGTCGATTTTGAACGGTCACACGGTAACATTTTTACGTGACTAAATGTACCAGAATAAAATAAATAGCCACACTCGATCCGACTTGTGTGACCATTTCGGAAGATATATGTCACACATTTGTGTATTTATGTGACTAGAGGGTAACTGGTAAATATTTTTTGATCATTTAGTCACTTTTAATTTGGGACGTGTGACCGATACAAATTAGCTTTAAGCATTAGTCACACTACATATATACATATGTGACAAATATATGTCACACAATTGAAGAGTGTGACCAAAATAGATATATGGTCACATGAAGTAATTGTGTATGTGGCTAAATTATATAGTCAAGTTTGTCACACATTATTTAAACGTGACTGCTATTCTTTGCTAAATATTTAGCCACATATGAATTTGAAATGTGTGACAACTAAAAAGTAAGTTTGAGAGGAATGACTTGTGAGAGGTGACTAGCCAAAAGGAAACTAAATGACTGGTTTGTGGTTGGCAGAGAAGAAGAAAGATGATTAGATAGTGGGGGTTATGTGACCTAGAATACTATGGGAGGGGACAATGAAAATGGAAATTTGACTTTTGGGGAAACAAGTTAGCGGGAGTAAGAAAATATGTTGAGAGAATATCAATTTGAGAAATATTGTAAGTACTTTATGAAACATTTTGAACTATAAAAAGCAAAAGTGTGACCATATATAACATTTGTCACACTCTTCCAAGGTGTGACAATATATTTGTCACTTTTAATGCCATATCGTGACCTAACGCTT
>LBNU01019645.1:17797-32294 GCA_014162995.1 Artemisia annua
ATATTTTTATTAGATGACCAGTCATAGTGCAAATGCTAATGCAGCCTTTTCTTCTTTTCCGTGCTTGCTTTGCACATCCATGGACCATCTCACACAGGCAAGATATGACGTTCTTGTTAATAAAGAGAATGCTGTTGAAGGCTCAAACCAGAAAATGTTGAGTTCGATATGAGTTCATTGTTTGATAAAGATCTTGAAGTAGCATTAGACTCATTTGACAACTTATTTTGTCGCCGATGCCTTGTAAGTATTGCTATTTACATATTTTATTCTTTGGTTTGGTGATTGAATCCAGTAGTGTTTCCATCTTTTATTGGGTGCTTGGTGGTGTGGTTCTGAAGGGGGTTTGGGTGGTTGTAAAAATTTTGAGGAGTTGATCAGTTTCTCACCACTGACACAGGAAAATGACTATGGGGTATGAGAGGTGCAATCTTGGTCAATCTTTTTCTTAAACAAGTGGGAGAGATGAAATGCAATAGTTAAGTTAGAATCTGAGGCTCGAAAGTAGTTTGGAACTTCATTCTTGTCACTTATGTCTTGGTCAGTTTTATGTTTACTTGCTGGGCATTATTATTCATTCCTTAAGTTGTCGTTGTTACACTAATTTTTCGGCTATGGTTATGTCTCAGCAGTGTTTGAAACTTACTGATTTGTGTTTATAATGGGTACAGGAGGATCAAATATTTGAAATTCTGCAGTTCAAGCTGTTTCAAAGGATGATTTTGGGAAACATCTGTTATGTGAAAGATAAGACTGCTTGAAGTTAATACTGCTAGTGTATTTGTTACAACTGTTAGTTATAAGTTAGTACTGTTAGTACTGCTATTGTATTTGAATTTGTTTTGATATATATTGATTTTTTAAATGTGACTAAAAGATGCATACAGTCACACTTATTAACACGTTTGGTCACTGTTTGCTTAATTCGTTGTGTGACTAAATATTACAAAAGGCCACACAAAAAAAAATTCATGTGGCAATTGGATGATCAATAGTCACACAAAATATACATTTCCTTACTTTAAACAACATATGGTCACACTTATTAACATTTTTGGCCAATTTATGCTTAATTTTATGTGACTAAATACCCAAAACAAAGATGCTTTGTGTGACTAAATATTACAAAAGGCCACATAAACAAAAAATTAATGTGGTCATTGGATGAACAATAGTCACACAAAACACACATTTTTTCACTTTAAACAACATATGGTCACACTTATTAACATTTTTGGCCACCTTTTTTGAAAATTGTATGTGACTAAATCAAAAAAACAATACCTGTTGAGTGACTAAATCATCACAAACGTCACATTTATATATTCATGTGGCCACAGGACGGGAAATAGTCACACATAATACACATTTACTTGAATAAATCATCTCAAATGTCACATATATTATATATTTATGTGGTCAAAGGACGAACAATAGTCACTCTCAAAAAACATTCGTGTGACTATAAGGTGTTTACGGTCACTGATAATGACTAATCCAACAAAACTTGTGCCTAATTTGTCACACATATTCGGGGTTTTGGTCACTCTTTTTCGATGAAAAAGGCCACGAACTCAACAATGTGACCATATGCCACCTACGGTGGTGGGACCTTTTGTCACCCATGACGAAAAAAACGTGCGTGACTATATGCATATCGTCACACATTTTTGGCGTGACCAACAGAACTTTTTGTACCAGTGATGACTTAGTTCTATATCCATATTTAATACAATATTTAAAAAAAAGGATAGTATATTGATAAATCATTTATTATGCTTCATGAAACCACACTCTAGTAATTCCGAGGGGCATTGGAGTGTTGCTAGACGTCTACCAATGTGATTACGTTTGTTGAAACATGTCCAAGTGGGAGCTGTTGGATTGTGAACACGTTTCACGAACGTATGTTCGGAATGTGCTCAAGCCTATGGGATCGCACACGTTACGTTTAAAGATTCAATTATATAGTTAATATATTATATTAATTATTTCACGTAAAAAATACTTAACGGTCGTTAGTCACTTAACGGTATTTAACTAATGGTCGTTAGACGAAAAGTGAAGGACCTGATTGTAAAATAGGGAAATAAGGTTCTAGAACCCCCTCTCCCTATGGGTCGGCCGAAAATCCCACATAGAATGGGATTGGGTAGCTTGGTCATTAAGTTATCTTAAACACTATATAATGAACTATTTAGGCTTTATTATTCTCATAACTTGAAACCCTAAGCTAACCAATCTTCTCTTCTTATTTTCCCCTTCTTTCTTGATCGAACGAACACCCCTAGATTCTTAGGGATTTTTTTTTGAAACACAAGTAATTAGTTAGTTTACGTGATCGAGAACTAGCATTCCAATTGAATTGCTATAACAACGTGTGTGTGAGAACATAGCGGAATCATACTTTGGTTCTTGGTGGTTCTTGTTTATCGATCACTATAAACCCTAATTAGGGTTCTTGATCAAAGTTATGTTAATTTATGCACACTATATGATCTTAATCCGCTGCGTACTCATGATGATTATATGTTTATTATGTGATAATTAGTTTATAAATTCCAATAAGGTGATTTGCACACTATCTTTTTTATTTGCAGACTCTATTTTTCACTATAAGAAGTTGTACATTTGTTGCATGGTGCCTTTCTAGTTTGTAAGTTAAAATGTGCAAATAGAAAAAAAGAGTGTCCATCAACTCCCATTTGGTAATGTTGATTCCAAACAAGCTTGTAAAAACCTTTTACAATATACTTATTTAATCTAACTTCTAGCTAGTATGTTACTGATACAACTGTGTTGCCATTACACAACAACTAAAAAGTAAAAGTACTAAATGTGTTATCAAACTCCATTTCTCGTTGATTGTTTACTTTGAATGTGAATATGTGGTAGAAGTTTTCAATTTATGGATATATATTCTGTTATTTTATAACTTTCTACTATGTGTTTCTCAACTCAACAAAACATGTTAGAGTTTTGATTTAACATTTCAACACGAATTGTTACCCGAATTATTATCATCTTGTACATCTTTTATTTAACCTATAGTGTGCTGATTCTCTTTAAACATCATTTCCGTACAAAAGCCAAAAAAACAAATAAAAAGAAAACCAAATATTAAAAAAGAAAAAAAAAAAAGAAAAAAAAAATAGTTGCTGGACATTAAAAGGTTAGTAAACAAAGTTTCCCTCCTCCAACTGATAGTTAGGGTTTTGTTAAATTATGCCTAGAGGTCTAGATTTTTGTCCTTTCAACTACTCTTGGCTGTTGATTCGACCCCTTTTGATATATGGTCAAGTATAGGTCAAGTATTATAAACTTGACCATAATATGTCGTATTATGTTAACATTTCCAACAAACATCTTCTTGATTTCTTGTTCATATATACGCCCTAGCTAGAGTCATTAAAGTAATCGATATTATTGTTTTTGGAAAGGCCTTCGCTGTGAGATTAATTATAATTCACTCTAGACTCTAGAGAATGATATAAATAGGTAAACCTATGAACCTTTAGCCAGCTTAATGAGTACAAGGCATCGTGTCATCGTGTGTGATTACTGTATTTAGTTAGACACAAGTAATTACTCAATTGGTATAGTTTTTCATGCTCCACATCATAAATCATCTACAAAAATGTATGTCCAGTATATGGAAGTTGGGATGACATCAGATTTCACAAAAATTTGGTTAGCTTCGCGTATAAATAGAGGATTCATATAATTGTAAAACTTAAGACTTAAGAGGATATGATCTTGACATCTTGTCCACAACGATAAATGTTTTATAAATACATGCATATGCTTAAGAACTATCGAAGAGATTATGAGCCGGGAAGTCTCTCATGTTGGTAAGGTAAATCCCAGTGTTGATTGCTTATGACATATTTATGAAAGAAACATTCCTCTTAATTAAAACATTAGTCCATTTCACTTAGTAACATCGACTTCTAATTATAGCATATTATTATAACTTTTGGCCTTTTTGCTGTTGAACAAATTTTTTCTTGATAAGCTCGTTACAATGCAAGGCCTCACACTCTCACAGAGTGTGTTTATGAATTGTATTAACTATTCACGCGTATCTTTAACTGCCTGTTGATGATCAGGTATTTTGTGTATTATCGTATTATTAAAGTTAAATCTTTACTAAGTATATGTCAAGAATTTTGTGTACCTATCAACTATCTTTAGATTATAGTTTTATATCATTGGGCTAATGGGTTTCTATCAAGTATCAAACAACTACGTGTTTAACCAAATCTGCTAAAGGAAAAAGATCAAGAATGAAAAGGACATAAATTGACAACAACGTCTTATTTTTTTAATAGAATCCCTCGATCAAAACGTTTAACTCTATAAGAAATTGTCGGCGTCATAAATATATATCACTAATTTTTATTGAATCTAATAATTGAATCGAAAAAAAAAAGAAGAAGCACCTTTAATAATGTATATTAAGCATGATTCAATATTTAATTTGGGATGATTATTCTCATACTTATTTTATCCTTGGAGAAATCTGTTTTGAGATTCCCCGATAACATTATAAAAGGAAATAAAGTAATAAAGTAAATGTTTTTAATGTGTTTTCTTACGTACGGAATAAATAATTTTGGCTGTTAGATCGAGTTCTTAATGAGCATGTGTTATAATTAAATAATGAAGCATGGGTTATGCCTGATTGATGTAACAGAGGCTCTTTTATTTTTTTCTTCAAAATTTTTTACTATAGCTCAAATGTGTTGTAATTTAATATTATGGGCTTATGTCTATTCACTCTTAGATTACTAGCCCGGCCCATTAGGGTTTATATGTAATCATCTACCCTATAAGTAGATCACTCTTGTAACTTCTTGGATTACAACTTAATAAGAATTCTCTCTTCCTCTCTTGTTTTTGTTCATTATTTTGTAACACGTTATCAGCGGATCGCCGTATATTTCTCACTTAAAAAAAAAGAAAAGAAAAAAAAATTACTTTGGCACGCTAGGTCTAAGAGGGATAAAAGTACTGAATTCCAAAGCCACCATCACCATTTGAGGTAACAATTTATAAACCCTATTATTTAATTATTTGTTGATCTATATTGGTATATATACGGTAAATTAGATTCTAAAGCATACGATTGGGACTTTTTATTTTTCATTGTAATTAATTAATCGGTGCACACTCAGATAGTCAGATTATTATACATTTTTTTTTCTACTGTTGTTAATATCTTTAACTTATCATTAATATCATAGGGTTCTTTGGTTATCATGGTTGATAATTATTTAGATAATAGTAATTGATATTAAATCGTGATCACATATTATAATATCTATAGTTGTATTGAAATTCACTTCGTATTACAGCTTTATTTTTTTATTCTTTGGTATGATGTTAATATGCTTCGTATTACATACTTATTTTCTTTCTAGTTAACATTGTAACGACAATTGTGATTTATCTTCTTGTTAATGATTTATCTTTTTGGTAATTTACAAGAACAATAAAGTGTCTATAGTGATTACATAAAGAGAATTGTTTTTTTTTTATTGTCTTCATGTTATTCTCTTAAACTCTCTTATAGTAGTAGTTAACAAGAACAATAAATGTTCTATTGTGACTGCAAAAGAGAGAACCAAAATAAAACAACCTCACGTTGTTGTTCAAGAAAAAAAAATACAATTAGAACCTCAAGTCTAATCGATCATTGTCATAAAGATCAATATCATAACCTCATGTTATGTTGAAAAAAAAAATAGAACTTCAAAGTCTAATATGGTTCTTTTAAGAATCAACACGAAAAAAAATCATAACCTCATGTTATGACTGAAAAATATCATAACCTCACGTTATGAGTAAAAAAAATAAAAAAAAAAATAGAACCTCAAGTTCTAATATGATTCTTTCATGAATCAATATCATAACCTCATGTTATGATTATATTTATTCATAATAAAACCTCAAATTTTATTACAATGAATAAATTAAAAATACAATAAGCTCAAGTTATTGATCTCTTTTATTGAATCTCAAGTTCAGTTATTATTTTCCTAAAAAAAAAAAAAAAAAAAAAAAAAAAAAAAAAAATATATATATATATATATATATATAGAACCTCAAGTTCTATTGTTGTTATTTTATTTTATTTACCCATTGCGTTTATTTTGTGTTATGTTTGTTTACAAATCAAATCTTTAACTGTTGATGTTTATATAGCCAATATTTCATCTAATTTACTTGATAGTGTAAATAATTTCAATAATATGATATATTCTTAGCAAAGAAGTATTGTTGTCGGTGTATATAATATTTTGCATGATATAAATGGTCGAATGATATGCATGATATTTAACAAAAATAAAATAAAATTTGTATATGTATTATGACGATGATTATTAAAGCTAGCCCATGGAAGTTGTAAAGTTTTATGTTCTGTCGCTTTATTTGTCTAATGCGATTTATCATCTGGTTTATGGAAATGTTTTCATGTTTATTCTTAATATTCAATGGTGTTATCACTGTCTCATGTGTAATATTACCTCTATTACTAAACATTTTAGTGATATAAGCAAACTCTTATATGTAGGTAATTTGCTTGCCATGACAGTAGATGATAAATACTAAATGTTGCTATTCAATTGTGACAGTAGACCTGATGATATACGAAAAATTTGTTAAATGATATGTTAGAAATATTGATTTTGTTCACATGTCCGATTTGAAGTTCTCAAACATCAATTTTTTTCCCTAATATTTGTGTGGGTTTTAAATGTTAAGGTCTATTTTAAATGTAAATTTTTTAGGAGAACCTCCTCTCCTTTGTGAGGACCTTAAAAAGGGAATAATTAACGATGAAAGATTCGTTAAATTATGGTAATATTTCAAGGATACATTACCACACAAAAGCAAGTAATATTCTCAAAAATCTCGCTATGATTGTATGCACCTCAAGCTGCATTAAAAAAAAAAGAAAAAAAAAAGCGAGTTCGGTCTCACAATTTCAGTGTTAGATCTGAATGAAAAAGAAAATATATAACGGTGAAAGATCCGTTAAATGTATGTCAAAATCTAAAAGAAAGATTTGACCATCATAAGCAAGAGATTCTTACAAATGCGAGCATTTTTTCGCAATATTAAGCAGTACATCTGAATGATGAAAAGAAAAAATGCAATGAGATGGTTAATGCCTCGAATATACTCATATATCGAGAACGATGTTTTGATATAAAGGAAATGGGCATGTTTTAACAAACACGATAAACCCGTTTACTAAATTTGCTCCATATTGTCGTGTTAAAAGAAACTGATTGGCAACCTCAAGTTGCAACATAAAGATCTCCATTCCTTCAAGCGAATGTGATAAAATGATCAACATAAGATGTTCATTCACTCAAGTGAATGAGATAAAATGATCAATGTGAGATCCTCATTGCCTCATGTGAATGTGATAATGTAACGATAAATGGTTAAAGATCATTTATCATGGTAAATGCTATGGTCGAGGTAGTATGATAATGACAAACCACTACTAGTGGCGAAAATACAATAAGAAAGGAGCAAACAAAATGCTATTTATGCAAAAATGCAATGTGATGTATATGAAATACAAGTGTGTCAAAGATATTACACACTATATTCATAGATTTAAAAATCTGTGCTAGCGCATTTTGCTCCACAAAAGAAATATAAAATTGTCATGAGAAACGACGTTAAGTATTAAAGATATATTATATTCTTTTATATATTCCTCTACATGCATTATATAAAGATTAGTAAAAGCTAATCACAACCATAAACTTAAGTTTATGAGCAATAATAACTATATTATTTTTTGGCATGACCGGTTATACCATCGCGAGTCATTAATGATGCGAAAACTATAACATGATTAGATTCTTCAATCTAACATTTTTATCTCTCAAAAGAAGTTGATTATTAAAACTATCAACTAGAATGGGGACTCAATTCCTCAATTTTCTGGAAAGAAAATAAATAGATATATGTAGGCATAAAAATCCATTGTATGAACCATTTAGAGTTTAAAATCGATGCATCGTCTAAATGGTTATCAAATTGCAACCTCAAGTTTGCATGATTAATAGCTCAAAATGAGCCTTACATTCCAGAGTAAGTATTTCATCATGAATATTCGATGAATTACTTAAAATCTTCAATGACATTGTGAGAAAATTTTTTTTGTTGTTGTATGGGGCTATATTATAATATACACAACAAACAAAATTAGCATCATGCCAATATGTTATTATAAATCCTCCCTTTTATAATTGGTTTTGGTTGTAAACCAAACATATCCCATTTCAGTTTTTCTGTGTGCAAATTACTCCACCTAAATGCACATATATGGGATATAGAAGATGGATAATTCCTTCAGGAGGAGAGAAGTAGCTGCAAATTCAGAATGAATTATCATATTCTATTGATCCTCGAAAGAAATTTTATGAATTGATTATTAAAATGGATAATCTAATGGCCATAAATAAACATTGGCTAAAAACAAAATTTCAGCTACTCATGCTCTGATTATAAGTTGTCCCTCAAGGACACTATTTTATTATGACATGCCTTAAGCATGGTAGACAAATCGATTCCAAATCAAATCCTCGATGAAAAATATGGAGCATGAAAACAAGATGGTTGTTCGAGGTATAAAAGACCCCATGATAGTCTCATAAAGAGACACTAGACATGAAGGTTCCAAACGAACCTCAAATAGTTAATGAGATCTCAATAAATTCTATGATGTCTAGAATCATATGGAATCGAAACAAAATGACGTCGATAAGTTTGTTTGCATACAATATAACGCTTGCTATTATGCATAATGAGGATCATAAATAAATTATTATTCAAAAGTGCGTCCAAAGAAACGATTGGCCAACATGAAAAGACGCAATCTCGTAAAAATACGAGAAGTATTGGGACATGAAGTCCATACACATGAATGTGTAAAATCTATTGGATATATATCAGTCTTTGTGCGAATGCGAAATAAGAGCTCTAAAGTTATGTCTTTTAAGACATGAGTTGTGAATAAATAAATTCACAAAAACACAAAGTTGATTATTAAAAGACATATTGTCTCGAGGTGGATGTAAATATCTTATTGATATTTTACGAGACAATCAATATTGAAGTATTTAATTCGCTCTAAATGAGTTTTATTAGAGCTCTCATGAATGATCTGTAATGTCTCAAGCATGGCTTACAACTTCAACTTCTAGATACGATTAATAAAGTTCTCAATAACTTTATTTGATAAAGTTGAATGAATCCGTATATGGATTAAAATGATTTTGGACGCATATTATATAAATTGCTTTTGCACATGTCTCAAAGAAATAATTGGTCCTCAAGTACCATACATAAGTGCAATTGAGGTTTGGATGCCAATTTTGTAATTAATGTGTATCACGAGAGTGTATTTTTCTCTTTTAATATTTGTACATGCATTGTATACTTTCCAACCAATTGATTTGATATTGGGTTGGAAGCTACACATATATTTTGTCATTTTTGCAGGACTTATTAGTAACATCATCAATTTGATGGACTTCATTGTAAAGTTGTTGCCAACAAAAGTATACGAGCAACTCGATTAGAAGATTAGCATGCGATGCTTGAAAGATATACATTAAATTGAGGAGGAGTATTATGCGCACTGCACTCTTTTTCCCTTCATCAAGTGTTTTTATCCCACTGGGTTTTTTCTTGATAAGGTTTTTAATGAGGCAGTCTATAGCGTATGATAAATGGTGAATATCCAAGGAGGAGTGTTGTAATTTAATATTATGGGCTTATGTCTATTCACTCTTAGATTACTAGCCCGGCCCATTAGGGTTTATATGTAATCATCTACCCTATAAGTAGATCACTCTTGTAACTTCTTGGATTACAACTTAATAAGAATTCTCTCTTCCTCTCTTGTTTTTGTTCATTATTTTGTAACAAAATGTTATTTATAATTCAGCATCATTATACATTTATACACAATGTGTTCAAAATGTAATCAGGTTGTTCAATTGAAGATCTGAATTAGGCATCGTGCTTTGGAGTTTTGATTTTTAAAATTATATTGGTTCCGTATGTGTTCTTAATACAAATATACAATCGCCGTTAAAAAAATACATTAAGTTTATTTACTAATTGATTGTGCAATATATCGCACTATCAGGCCTATCGATGAGTATCTAAGGATTAGAGGGTGAGTGTTTTATGCCAAATTGCTTAGTAACCTGAAAGTAACAAATACCAAAACACTACGTTAAGTCAAGTGCAGGGTTAGATCCCGCGAATCACCTCTGGTGTGAGAGTAAGTATGTGATTATGGTTGTACGAGTACTAAAGTATGAAATGAGGGTGCAAAGGACTTAGCCAAACTTGAATTACTATCATCCTATCTATAGCAGAAGAAACTAGGCTCCAGCAAGCTTCTGCACTTAAACCGGAGATTATGGGGGTGTCCCGTGAATTTTGATAGCCACTGGTTGTAATGTCCTACGTCCCCTATCTTGGCAGGAAAGCCTTGACGGGGTAGTGAACGTGGGTCATTGATTTGGTCATGGAGAGCTTGTGTGATGTATCTTCGAAAGATACACCCCAGAGAATGTTAAAGTTCGATTAACGAATTCCAATAGTGGTAATCATTGCATGTAAATGACTTTACGCCAGACGAGATTTTGGGAGATATGTGAAGTCATTCAGAGTGTAGTTTCTGAATTGAGTTCGAAGAGTAAGTATTCGAATTGCTCGAATGGTACGTCATCACTTATCTCTTTGTTAATACACTCGCACACATATTTAATTAAGGGATAATTTCATATATACCTAATCTAAACATTAAAATGTCATACATACCCAAAATACATGTTTTAAATGCATGACGTATAAATGTATTTAATGCATGTTTTGAATAAATATGTTATTATTATGATTTAGTTGGATATATATAATTGACCTTTTAATAATTAAAACATTCATAATTCAGATGTTATCACCGGTCCCTTGTGCAATTGTATATACGTATATAATGATTAACTTTGCTTAACAAAACACTCTGAATCCGACCTAGTCTCGACGCATGCATGATGCATAACCATATAATTGACTATTATTTGTGCATAGCCTTGTTTAATTATGCAATTTTTTTTTTTTTTTTTTTTTTTTATGTATATATAGTGTAGAGTAGATGAAAGTAAAAAAAGTTAGTGTTTAAATTGTAATTCAATATTAATAGATTGTATTGCCTTTTATAAATACGCGTATTTTAGTCTAATAACATTTTTTTTTAGCTTTTAAGTTTTAAATAAATGTGTTTTCTCTATATATGTATTATAGATACACTGCACGACACACTTTTGCAATACATTGAATTTGCATGATGTCAATCCTGCAACTACTATTACAAGAGTGCGACACATTCTCTTATGTTTTCATCATTTTATTAACACTAACGTGATCAACGGACACTACTCATGATTAAGAAATAAGAACACACTCCGGAGGAAGTAGCTACAATAGTACTCTCCAAATTAACGTAAAAATATGTAACTAAAACTGTGATTTGAGTTTCGTATCTAATCAGTTTCTTCTAGTGTCACAAGATTGGAAATAGGTTAAATTTACAATTTTGGGTGACATATATAGCTAAATATATGATAATAACGTACTTTTTAATTTCGACCAAGTAAATTATGCAACCAAACTTCCAAAAAAAATAAGTTAACAGTGGCAATAAAATAATCATTTAATTTCCACTTAATTTGTATTTGTCAATAAATAAATGTGTCATGAGATAATATAGGAGCATATACAACCAAACCATGCATGCATGCATGCATTTATTTATTACAATTTGAAGTTTATAATACGCAGCCTACTTTTTATACAGGCAAGGACAAAAAATATGACATATATTCTACAAAAATAATCAATCAAAAATAATAAGTGACAATAATTATTCTACAAAAATAATAATTATAAAGATCATTAAATAAAACATATCAACACATGCAATTATACTATATAACATTCATGGGGGTGTTTGGGAAGTCGGCACTATTCCGAAGCCGCTAAGTGGGAGATCGGTTTGAGGGAATGGGACGGCTTGGGTGCACTGTGGAGCCATGACTTAAGCTGACACTGTTCACACGCCAAGCCGTCGGCTTGAAGGGATTAAATAATTGGGTTAGTGCTCTTCTTCTTAGTGAGATCTCCACTAATTTGCCACTTAATTTGGGAGGTGGTTTCATGTTTAACACATGTGCTTTTGATTAATATGTGTGTTTTACACTAACTTGCCACTTAATTTTTAGGTTAGTTCTTTGCTTAACAAGTGTGCTCCATTATTGATATGAGTAGCTATATATAACACACATCGATGGTTCGGTGGAGATTTTTAAAAGTGGTGGTTTATCAATCTTCTCATGTAATTTTCGTTATGGCATTGACGAGGAGATTTTCAAATCTTCGTTTGGAGTGGTTTTGGTTTGCATGTATGTTTGAATAGTCATTTTAAGTTGTTTCTTTAATGTGGTTGTAGTTTTATGTTTATGTGGTTAGGGTTTACATATATGGAAATTCAGTTACTTTATATGTTTCATGTTTTGTTTGTTGCAGGTTTTATTATGTTGGTGTATTTGTGTGCCATATTAGCTTGATTTGGAGTGGTTTTTGTTTGCAGGTATTGTTCGACAGCTTTTTTTTTTTTTTTTTTTTTTTTTTTTTTTTTTTTTTTTTTTTTTAATGTTGTGTTGTTTTGAACATGAAATCATGTAATGTGCTTTCACTGTCCCATGTTTTGATTGTAGCCACGGGTGAGTTTTGGGTTTATTAGTGCATTAAATGTGTTATGTTTACATGGTTAGGGTTTACAGATATGGAAACTGAGTAAGTATACTTAAAGTTTTTGGTGTTTTATTTATTCTAGCTTTTAGTGTGTTGGTGCAGCCGAGTCGTATATTAACTTCGTTCGTTTTGGTTTTCATCTGCATGTATGATTAGACATTTCTTTTATCTGTTTCTTCAATTTGACTGATTCATGTTTTGTTATTCTATTTAAGGTTTTGGAAGATATAATATGTGGTTTACTTTAAATCTTTGGTGCTTTGTTTGTTTCAACTTAGTGTGTTGGTGTATTCATGTGTTATATTCGTGTAGTAGAAGGTTAGACCAACCGGAACTTATTGTTGAATCCTTTTTGTAAAACTGTAATGAATCAAGTTGTTGTTGGTGTGAATGTGGTTTGTTTTAGCCGTTTATTTTTGCGATGTTTTATGATGCATATGTTAAGTGCATGGTTATATCAAGATTGGATCAACATGTTTTCATGGTACTAGCATATTTGGTTTTTGGATATTTGCTAAGGTGGTGTATACTCTTTTTTGGGTTTTGTAGTTTAGAGTAAATAAATTTATTCATGGATTAAACATGTAAATATTTACCACAGTAGTATAAATGAAAATGATCATACCAGGTATATCAATTCATCATTTAATACGACTGCTTACAGTTCTATTATCCAAATACTAATCATAGATACGCATGAGACTATTAGCAAGTTGAAATCCAATGTTCTTAATAATATCAACTTGTAAGGTACAAGACAACTAAATAGTCATCTGAGTAAACTTTGAGAATACTTATTTCAAACTCACATAAAGTAAAAGGTTTGAATAGCATGATTATCGTCATTTTGTACGTGCACATTCTAGTACACTAGTATTGCCACGGTACATTACATAGGGTGTTTGAAGCTAGCACAACACCTATATGAGACAATCATATTAACAGCTTCTTAAACTGTAAAGTATTTGTATCCATTAATGTGCATTGCAACAATGCTCTCAGCTGAGCACGTCTAGTCAGCAGCATTAGCATTCGTGATGAAATCCTACAATGACTAGGATTGATTATTCACTCAATCATACTAGCATCAGTGTATACAACAACACTATGCTTTTAAACGATTGAACTTTTCTTTGGCAATGTTTGGTGCCTTTCTGAACTACCAGGTTCGTTGGCAATGTTAATTGTGTAAGAATTGTCACAATAAATATACATAGGTCTTTCATTACTATGGACGACTCCAATCATAGTAATGAATCGATGTAACCAAAACAACTTCCAAGAAGGCATTTGTTTTAACAGTCATCTAAAAACTCTCACTTAGATACTGTTGTTGTCAATTCACTTTGCACTCTTGCAAAATTTATAACTAGCCCTGATGAAGTTTCGCGGGAGCAAAGTGCAAGCTCAAACCACGAGTTCGTTGTCCCAACGAGGGTTGAATATGGATCTCGTCACTCAAGACCGTGAGCTATGTGTGATGAATAGGGTTTAAAAGAAAGTTTTGGTTTTGTCTATACTACAACGACAAATTAAAGTAAAGGAAAGCGGTAAAACGACATGAAATAAGAAAACAAGTAAAGTTGCATGAAATAAAAGCGACTAAAGAAAGCGGTAAATGAAAGCGATAAGTAAATAAAAC
>LBNU01019646.1:0-14368 GCA_014162995.1 Artemisia annua
TTCTCATAAATTCCAAACTTTTCCACAAAATTCTTTCAAACTCAATGGATTATTGATAACTCAATTTTCATGTTTATAAAAATATAATGCGGTGAATTTAGAAAAGGTCCCAAAATTACCGGTTGTCACAACCTATCCAAGATAAACCTAGCAAAAGGAATAGCTAGGACCCATCGTACCAATAACTCGAACATATACAACTCTGTCTTACTTCATATATATATTCTAAAATTGAGACTGAGTAATGACAAAAGCAACAGTACATCACCTCCTGTCCAGTCTTCTTCGTAGAACCAGATCAACAACAAGATCTCTTTTGAAGAAAACGTTGAACAACTCAACACTTTTACTTCACAGATCCGTAGAAACTGTTGCCTTTTTTTTTTTTTTTTTTTTTTTCATTGCATATCACGACTCAAGGTTTGGAGATAGGAGATAGAGAGGTTTGACAAGTGGTTTAAAGGAGGCGGTTCAACTTAGCCACCTAGGTCTGACGATGAGACCCGCTCCGATACCATGTTAGACAATGATAAACCACGTAGGTTAATCTTTATTAATCATCCACTATTTATAATAGTTAAACCCTAATACCCAAAACCCACAAACCGGGCTTGGGCTTAATTATCCACTAATAGGTGCACGCTTCATTGCGGGTATAAGTGACTAAATATTGTACTTATAAAGCATTTAGCACCTCCCTCCTATTAATTTTTTAAAACTCTATAAAATAGATTTTTAAGTAAATATACAAGTAAAAAATCATAATTTACAAGTAATTGAAGTACAAATGAAACTAACGAACATTTTTAACACATACAATTAAGACACAAGTTAATTCACCGCTTCACCAAAATATACAACTATTTAACTACATTATACAATCTAATTAAGTTTAAAAAACATAAATCTGAAATCCAGCAGCCCAAAACAAAATTTCACCAGATAATTTTGTCACTGCATCGCGTGGGTACCCTGCTAGTAAATAATAAATGGTAAAGTGTTAAAAAAACCTTTAATTCAATTTATCAAAGAACTCATATTTAAGTGGGATTTTATATAACTTTGTAATGAAAACAGAACAAGGGTAAGTTTGTAATGAATGGTAACTCAACCCCGTTATAATTTCTCTAAAAGGCACCAAATGATCATTTAGTAAAACGTTAAATAGTCTTAAATTAAATGAAAATTTATCAAATGCTACACTAACTCTCCAAAGTTGAGGGGCTTAAAAGATCATTTGTAAGCGTATTCATAGGTGTATAAAGAAAAACTAGACGAATACCCGCGCAAAGCGACGGTGTATAACGGCAAATAATTATATTTACGAAATCGTGATTTTGGTTTGACCCTTGATGCAAAACTTGCGGGTTTATTATTTATTAGACCACCAATTGTTAACTTGTTTTGAAAACGTGTTTTAGAATTAAAAAGCCACTGCTTGTTAACTTGCCATTTTTATTATTAGAGAAAAGTAAAAATAGTAATAAAGATGTTCTTGACTTTTTATAAGTGGCATAATAAGATGTTAGAATTAAAAACCAACCTAATTTTGTAAAGTCAAGCCTTGTTATTATAACAAAGGGTAAAATAGATATAGAACATTACTAAAAAATTTAAAAGTTTAAGAGATTAAGAGATCGTATACATGCTTTATAAGTAGTTAAAATAAGGAAATTAAACTATGATTAAAACTTAAGATACTATTCAAGTTGGAGGGGTGTTTTATAAACAGTTTTATAACAAAACAGAGTTATGTCTTTCTAATGAACAGTGAATTCAAGCTCGTTATATTTTCTATAAATGTATTAGAGAGGTTAAAATATTAAATTAAAACTAAAAATGTTATTATATAAAACCCAAATTTTGTGATGAATGTGGGGATATGAAAGTATGAAATAGTTTTTATATAAATTTCTAATAGTGGGTTCATTTTGAATGCATAGAGAAGGTTTCTCCATGATGTAATTCTTAAAAAGTAATTATGTAATAAGCGTGTTCTGTTTTTCAAATTGAAAATATGTAATCAAAATAAATATATATAAATTTATTATTCCATAACCATTTTTAAAATTTTTGAATAGGCAATCATATTAGTTTTACCGTTAACAAAAGATTAAGGGTAAGCCATTGTTAAGCGTTTTAGAGGGAACGATTAAGCGTTTTAGGGAAAGGTTTAGGTATGGGTATGATATAACATGTTTGGTTTTTGGACTTAAAAATGATCATAAGCTGCGGGTGTTCTAAAAGTGTGATGATTTGCACACACCATATTTTAGTGGGTTAATTACTTGAAAATGTACTGAACCTTTTTCTTCTTAGTGTGTGTAATAAACTTTTATATTTCGATTATTGTGTGTATTTAGTGAATATTCAGCTATGTAAAAATGACCATTTTACTCTTCGAAATTTGAAAGTTCAATACACACAATAAGAAAAGAAAAAAATTCAGTGCATACAATAACAAAAAATGACAAATATAATATATTTCAAGCAATTAACCCTATTTTAATTCACACACTTAGTTGGATGCTTTAAACAATTATACAATGTCACATAATGCCTATCATACATTTATATGATTTGTGCAAATCAAAAGGTAGTTTGTGAAAATCATCTCCACTTCTAAAATCAACAACCTTAGTGGGTATTACTATTCTTTTCCTAATTTCACATACGATGACCAACTTTATATTTTTCTCCGTTCAAAAAAAAAACTTTATATTTTTCTATCTTTCATTATAGTTTTGTCCCTTCACATAACCACTAATAAAATGTTACTATTTCGTGATATTTTTTCTTCTAGAAACGGCAAAATTGTTTTTTCAAAAGGCACCAAAGAAGGGAAATCGACAACCACATAAAGATTAAAAAAAATAATAAAAAAAAGGAGGAGTAATAAATTAAAATGCAAGAACTAATTTGCCATCCAAAAATGATTGAGAACAAAAGTAAATAAACCTTTAAACTAACGACATATCCTTGTAAACCAATGGAGAACTGTTTGAGTTAAAATTCAATTTGATCTTCCCATAAACCAACTGACTTAGCTCAGTTGGCCATCTGAGTTCCTTCTGGAGCTTGGGGAGGGGTTTTACCCGGGTTGAAGTCTCACAAGTGGCAAGAATCCGGATTTTCCTCTTAGTGCGAAGCCGTGAGTTCTAGGGGTTTCCCTTCGCGGGTCTCTCCTAGTGGTTCGGGTCCCGGGGCCTGCCCGTTTGGATGGTTTAACTCGGGAGTCGAATTTCAAGTGTGGTGCCGTTCTAAAAAAAAACGTGTAAAAACAAATAAAAACATATAAAACGGATCAAATANAATGATCTTCCCATATTATACCTAAGCCAACTAACTAAACAAGAACAATATTTATGATACCTGACACAAACTAGATTTCATTTACTGAGAGAGAAGAGAGAGAAACTTTAGGAAAATGCACCAATCAAGAAGTGCCATGTCATTGTGTGGTTTTTTTTTGTAAAATGTATGTGGTTCTAGCATTATTCTATTCGTAAACCTTTAAGTAATGATAATGATGCATAACTAGTAACCTTTAACTTATGCCTATTTCATTTGAAATATGCCATGTTTACTCTCTCATAATCTTCGTTTTCGATCAGCTTTGCCACATGTCTTCATCTTTTCATAAGACATCTCCTTAAATATTAGTTTGGGGATGAAATGATCATTTTCCTACTAGTTAACTTGCAACAAATCAGCTAGACAGCTACGGTATTGCTTTTGAACGTTTTCATATTCTTTTTTAAATGTTAATCAATTATAAAAACTTTTCTGTTATTTCACTCCAATCCTAATTACTAGCATTTATGAGGTGCTGCAAAACTCCATAATACTGCAGGGGAGGAACTTGGATCACTTGAGGATTGGACTAAATGATATAAACGAGGCTACCAAGAATTTTGATGACGCATACTGCATCGGTTATGGCGGATTCGGTAAAGTATACAAAGCAGATCTTGAACATTTTGATAACAATAATTCTTCGTCGATAGAAGGGATGGATAAATGCGATTTACCAAAAAAACGAAGCACGGTAGCCATAAAGCGCATTCACAGTCAAGAAGGAGAACAAGGGTTCATTGCAGAAATTGAAACTCTAACTACTTGTAAGCATGGGAATATAATCTCTCTTCTTGGTTTTTGTTATGAAGGTAATGGTGCAATGATCCTAGTTTATGAGCATGCTTCGAAAGGAAGTCTTGAAAACTATTTGGGAAGCAGTGATAAGATGACTAATCTTACTTGGGTACAACGTCTGAATATAAGTCTTGATATTGCACATGGTTTGAATTACATTCACAACAACACATATCATGGCAAACAAAAGATGATCCACCGTGACATCAAGAGCGATAATATTCTATTGGGAGATAATTGGGAGGCAAAGATTGCTGATTTTGGGCTTTCCAAATTCCACCCATCAAATCAAAAGGCCAGCACTATCTATACCAATGACATTGCAGGTACATATGTGTATATAGATCCAGAATATCTAAAGGGTGGTAAATTAAATAAGAAATCAGACATTTACTCGTTTGGAGTAGTGTTGCTTGAGATGTTAACTGGGAGGTTGGCCTATGATTCTCTATACACCAAGGTGAATGAGAATGGAATTGCACCCATTGCTAGAGATCATTTTGAAAAGGGGACAATAAAGGAAATTGTTGATCACAAGATAAAGGAGGAGACTGATGAACATGTCTTTTGTAAAGGTCCTGATAAAGAGTCTTTGGACATATTTTTAGAAATCGCATGTCGATGTGTGGCAGAAACTCAGGAGAAACGTCCAACAATAGAAGTTGTCATCAAAGAACTCACAAAAGCGTTAAACCGTCAAGTACGTCACATTGAATTTTTTTGATAGAAGTTTATTTTTTACTTATCAAATCAACTTACTGACCCATGATTCACAGGAGAACCATAAGGACAACCTTAAACTGTCACTTGAAGACGTAAAGTTAGCCACGCAAGACTTCAGTCAAGACAATATCATAGGACATAGAAATTTTGGGAATGTTTACAGAGGAGTAGTTACTCACGCTCATGGACATAATATCATTGCAGCAAAGCGGTTAAATAGGAAGTCTGTTGCAAAAGATGCTGAATTTATGAGAGAGCCGGAACAAATCAACTTGGGGTACACAAAAAGAACAAAAACATACCCTAAAAATGCAGAATTTATGACAGAGCTGGAAATCCTTATGGAGTATAAACATGAAAATGTCATTGGTCTTGTAGGCTACTGTGATGAAGAGGATGAAAAAGTTATTATATATGAGTATGCGTCCAGAGGTAGTCTTGATAAGTACGTGAGTGATGATAGTCTTACGTGGGTGATGCGGCTCAAAATATGCATCGATATTGCAATTGGGTTGGAGTTTCTTCATGGAACTGTCTCAAGTCCAGAAATAGTAATACATAGGGACATCAGTAGCAGCAACATTCTACTATTTGATGACTGGAAAGCAAAAATTAGTGGTTTTGTGCTTTCATTAGTATGTTCAGTTACAAATCTGAATGTAGACTATGTCATCGACAATGTTATAGGCACAATCGGTTATCGTGACCCACTACTCTCGGTAACAGGCTTCTTAACCAAAGAGTCTGATATATTCTCATTGGGTGTGGTCTTATTTGACATATTGTGTGGGAAACTATCATCCGTAAAACTAGATGACGAGTATCTTTATTTACCTTTTTTGGCTAAACACCATTATCAAATAGGAAAACTTGATGAGTTAGTGTTTGAGGGTATAAAGGAACAAATTGAGACACAGTCATTTATTACATTTACAAGGATTGCCTATCGATGCATACATCACAGGAGAGAAAGAAGGCCATCAGCTAATGAAGTGGTCATACAGCTTAAGAAAGCATTGGAATTCCAGGTAAGTTTCTATATATTGACAGAACTGGCTAACTTTTGATTCATACATATATATCTAAATATGGCCTTTAATTGTATGAAACACGAGTTTATTAATTTATTAATGTATATACAGGAAAATTATGAGAAATGGGAGCCAAAATTGCCCGCAGACTATAAAGAAATAATCAAGATGTCAAAGTGCCCTGAAATCTATTCTACTATCAAGAAAGAGGATCTTTACAACATTTTTTCGAAGGGAATCCTCCTTCAACAAGACAAAGTGGTAATCAGTTCATTCTTGTATCTTTTTATTGGGTGTTTCCCGTTTCTATGCATCTTCTCCTTTATTACACGTTGAGTCTGATTTGTATTTCGGTTGTATAATAGTTGTTGTCATTCGTTGGTAATGGAGAAAGAAATGAAATGGTTTCGGCCACAATGTTTTCCTACATAAACAGTTGTCCACATGAGTGTAAATCTCTTCCAGAATCAAGGTTATTCTCTCTACCTCTCCACCTTTGTTAGTTTTAAATGATAAGCAAACATATGCATTATTGGTAGAAGTATGTTATGCATTTTAATGTTAAAGTATAAGGTTATTCCCTTTACGGTTTAATGCATGACAAGTGGTTTCATAATATGATCAAATACACTTGCTTATCACAATGATTGCCTGCACTTACACAAAACATATTTGAATCCCTTTGACTCTATTATGCTAGAACTGCTAATCCCCTGCGCTAAAGGAATATTGCTTCATCTTTATCTCTCTTACACTTCAGACCTCATCTCATTAGGTTAATCAAAAGATTATTCCGGCATTCATACATATCAACAGTGAGAACTGGTGTTGTACATAACAAAATAGATTTTAATACTCACTATATGATTGGGAACTATAATTTTATAAACCTTCTAATAAGGTAGTTGAGGTTTGCCCCTGTTTTGGGTCCTCTGTTCTCATGACCGTGAAATATAAATTTTGCTAGCATCTTGTTAGTGTTTTTTATAATATTCTTATCTTTATTAGTTTATTTAAATAGAGATTTGTTTGATACAATAAATTTTAATATATAATTTAAACCCTTGTTCCAATAAATTACGAAATTCAAAGTAAAAGTGTATGGGAATAAAGGCTATGACTGATTTAGACTTGGATGTTTATAATATGCGCAGGTTTGGGACAGTGGTGGAGATGTTAGATATTTCCGACTTAAACATCGAAATCAAGACGAGAGCTTACTTTTTATCTCCTAATATTATTTATGGGGTTTATTTAGTCTTCAAACTTAGTGATTCAAGAAAATTTTCAAGTAAACCGATGTGTGTTAACCTAAAGTATAGAAAGGGACTCGAAAGTCTACATGCATATTTCGCAACATGGAGAGACAAGGACTGGATGATGATTGAGTTGTACCAATTCTTGAATCAGAATGAAGATGTTGTTTTTGAGTTTCTACTTGAGAGCTTTTCATCGCACTATTGTGAAGAAAGTGTGGTTTATGTTGAAGGCATTGAATTTCGAGCAATTGACAAAGTAAGTTTGAAATTATATCCCCTGGTTCCATTATATACTCTTTTGTTTATACTAAACAAAGAGGTTGGATGCATGCCAAAAAATTAAACTAAATCCATTTTCTATGTTGCATATTTAACATGGTTTGTACACAGGTGAAACATGAAGAGATCAGAAAATTGAAGGAAGTCCAACAAGTCTTGAAATCAGACTTCAATGTGGATCAAGTGCAAGAATTGCCAACTAACTTTGAAGAAATATTCAAGGTATGCAGAAACTATGACGAGTTGTTCTGGTTGGGAGAAGTCGATGGAAAGAAACTTCTTGTGATTTCAGCAAAGGCAGCTTTATACAAATTTTCTGATGTGGTTACTTCAAAACCACCAGCACAGTCCAGGTTTGTTCTCTTTTTTATTTTTATATTACTAATTTGTTACAGTCACGAGTAACTAGATTTGATTATTCAAGGTCCAAATCTTAATTGCGTTCTTGTTAAATAGTTAAAATTCGTGAATAGATTGTTAATTGAAGTTTCACTTTCTTGGATTTAGTTTCCTGTTCGTGAATAGATTGTTAATTTGTTACATGCAGATTTCAAGAGGTGATTGAGCTTTTACGACAGCAAGTATTTCATCTCAAATGCACAATCAAAAGTCAAATGTTGTCACCAGTTACAGAGTATGTCTGTTACCTTGTGTTCAAGCTTTCAGAAAAATGCCAAGGGTTGCATTGTCCAGTGAAAGTACAAGATGTACTCCATAAAGAAAACAACGAGGCTGAATTTGTGTATTTTATAACCCCAAGCCCATTGAATACAAATGATATTACTCGAGTTCCGAAAGCAAGGGAAGATGGATGGATGGAGATTCAACTGTGGAGATTTAACTCAGCTCATGAATTCAAGGATGACTCTCTTTCGATTAATATGAAGTTTACAAGCATTGAAGGACCCATGTCCGGTCTCATTGTTTGCGGCCTTGAGTTTCGGCCACTGTAAAAGAACTATTTGCTATAATTTTTTTTTCTTCTGTTGGCCATGCAATTGCCTGACACTGTAAGTATTTCTGAAAATGGGTTTTATTTTAGTTGAATTGTTATGTAAGTGTGACCCATTTGAGTTCTTGTTGGTTCGAATTGTTCTGTGGAGTTTTTTTGGGTTTTTATAAATGGGTTTGGTGGTTTTTTGTTAGTTGAATTGAGCTGCACACCAAGTGTTTGATGAAATGTTTGAGTGGATAGTGGTGTGAATTTGTTGTGTTAGTGTGACCCGTTTGAGTTTTTGCTTGTTATATTCTTTTTGTGAAGCGGTCGGATAAATTGGTAGCATTAGATGTAGCTTAGGATATTAGTTGTTAGGTGCTTACACATCAGAAAAAATGTATCATCTCAGGCTGAAATTGAAAGTTTGTTGTTCATAACAGTAATGAAAAAATAAGTTTTTCTCTTTGATACAGATTGGGACGTAAGTTTTGAGGAGTTTTTATTTATTTATTTATTTATTTATTATTATTTTTTTATTATTATTTTTTTTGGTACATGGGTTTATTGTTAGTTGAATTAAGGTGCGAACCAAGTGTTTGATGAAATGTTTGTTTGGATAGGGGGGTGAATTTGTTAAGCTGAGACCCATTTGAGTTTTTGTTGGTTAGATTCTTTTTATGAAACGAAATCGGATATATTAGTAGGACTGGATGTTAGGAGAATGGGGACTTTGTTAGACCCTTTTTGGTTTAAGTCAAAGGTCTAGTAGCAGTAGATGTTATGTTAATAAGNTTTTTTTTTTTACTGTTTATGGTTTAAGATATTAGTACTGACTAAAAAGCTGGTACTTCTTGAATGGTGACGTAGTTTAAGGTTTATGTGTATTGCTAAGGTTGTTACACGTCAGCAAAATGTATCATACGAGGACGAAATTGAAAGGTTGTTGTTCATAACAGTAATGAAAAAAATAAGTTTTTCTCTTTGATGCAGATTTGGACCTAAGTTGCTAACCCTTGATGAAGTGTCTGACTGAACAGTGATGTGAATCTGTTATTGTGAGTGAATACAGATTTGGACCTAATGTTTAATGCTTGAATGAAAATGGAGTGAATTTAGAATATAAGCGTGACCCATTTGAGTTCTTCTTGGTTAGGTTGTTTTTTATGAAATAAATTTGGATAAATTAGTAGCATTAGATATTGGGCTAACTGGGACTTTTTCCTAAGACTGTTTAAGGTTTAAGACGAAGTTGGAAGCGGTCTCTATACTTATGAAAATGAGGCCTTTTAAAAGACCGTTTTGCTGGACTTCAGCTTATTTCTGGATTCTTCAAAGACTGAAAGTGACAAGCTGAGGAAGTCTGGATGGCTGCAGAATCATTTTCTAATCAGTCCAAGTATATATACTTAATATCTATGTGATTGTTTGTTTTGTCTTAAGTGCGATTGTTCTAAGTCTTTTGTATAAAAAATGGTCGTAAATAATGGTAATTTCATAGTCATTATTTTCACAATGTTAGACCTGGATAGTTATAAACTAATTGTGCACATGTGGAAGGTTTATGTTCTCTGTCACGTGTGTACAGCGGGGGATTTGTACGAAAGACGAAATGAACCTATTCTTTTTTTCTATGCATAAATTTACTTTATCAATGTATATTTTTGTAACAACTACAATGTTATTTGGAAAGAAGTTGTACAAAACATGAGCTTTATATGACAGGTGAACTTGATTTTAGAGATATAGTTCGAAATGAACGTATTCTCAGGTTAGAATTACCAATTGAAGAATCGGGTGCTACCAATTGAAAGATTGTGTTCAAAATTGATGTTTCAAAGATGTTGATGATTTTTTCTTAATTAAAATGACTTGCAATTTTAACAATAATATTGTCAGATATTCTTTCAAATTTTGGCTATAACTTTGTAAAATCAGGTTTTTGAATCACAAACCAAAAAGAAGTGTAGTATGTTATAAATTTTGAAACTTCTAATTAGCATTTCTGGGGACAGTTTTGTTTAATCATAAAACCAAGAAAGTAAATAAGAATTGTACTTCTAAAGTGACTAAAAACTACTAGTATTTGATAACATGTAGGTTGTTGAATGAATTCTCGATGAAAATACGTGATAACATGTGGGTTTTTGGATACGGGTCTTGTAAGTGATTATGTGATAATAATAAATTGAGTTGCACACAAACTATTTGATAAAAGAGGAATTTGTGAGTGGATGTAGTATTCCTCTTGATAAAATGTATGTTGCAATAGTGCTGTAAATTGGTCATGGTAATTAGCGAGACCATTGAGACTTGTTGCTGCTTATTTTTGTGGAGATGAGCTGTCTTACTANTAAATTTTGAAACTTCTAATTATTCATTCTGGGGACAGTTTTGTTTAATCATAAAACCAAGAATTTAAATATAGAATTGTTATTCTAAAAGTGACTAAAAAACTACTAGTATTTAGCGATTTGCACGCTGAATGTTTGATAATATGTCTGCCTGTAAATTGATCATATTAGTGAGACAAAGAAACCTCCACTAAATTAAGAGATTGTTGCTCATATAAAGTGTAATCATTTTTCAAAAGGGCAGCAATCATTTTCCAAAATGGCAGCGATGCATGGTGGTACATGTCAGTAGACGAATTGGTTCCTGAAAATTATTGTGATAAAGCATCAGATTTTGTGATGGGAAGTGATACGATGGATGTTTTCGATTCAGGTCTGTTAATTACATGTACATTTGAACAGTTCTTATATCAGTTAAGTTCATTTGGACATGTATATTGACCTATTAAACATACATACACTTTCGGATCTTCATGAGCTGCTGTTTTATGTAGAGATGATCTCAGTTTTATATGTTGAAGGTAACGATCAGCATCGGGGTTGGTTTCAAAGCTCTTTATTGACCAGCGTTGCAACCAAAGGTATCTAGAACTGATTGCATTATAATTATTACTTATCTGTTGAAAAGTTATTAACTGGATAAATATCACAGGTAAAGCACCTTATGCTGGAGTATAAGTGTATAACCCATGGATTTGTGGTAGATTGGGTAAGGTCGTTGATCCACGTACTGTAATTGAAGGAGGGAAGAATCAAGAGGTTGTCAAACAGTTCATGCAGATCATCTACTCTCCATAGTGAGAGTCATTGCTCCAATACTGCCTCATCTAGCTGAAGATGTGTGGCAAAATCTCACTTTCTAACATAATATTGACAATGCTGACATCGCTAAAGATGGCTTGTCTTTCATGTGGAAGATACTGATTTTGGGGGGAAAATACTAGAGGTAACCACAGTAATGCCTTGCTGCAACTACCTTTGATATGTTAATATCGTTACATCTACAGTTTATGGCTGAATAACTTCATGACAGCGCGCTAGCATCTAATTTGTATGAATTTTCTTGTTGATAACGGAGGTAAATAAAGCTTTGGAGACTACTCACTTTAGCAAACTCATTGGTTCCAGTCTGAAGGTTAAGGTATACCTCCATTCCTTTGATGATAACCTTGCTACAAGAATAAGGAATATGTGTGAAGCTAAAGCTGATGCTGCCTCACTTAAACGCATACTCATAACATCTCAGGCATTCCCGGTTATAATTCTGTAGATGTGGCAAGATATATATGAAGTCTCTTAAAGATTTATGAGCAAAACTGTAGGCGAAATGAGTGGGTTCAGGTTATAAAAGCAAACGGCTTACCCGAAACATTTTTAGTCCATTTCTCTAAATAGTTAGTGTCTCTAATAGTATAGAAAATATATATCACTGAATCGCATATTCATAACATCTCAGGTATCCTCAATAATTATCGTGTAGATGTGGCTAGATGTATATGAGCATGTATGAAAACTCTTAAAATTTTATGAGCAAAACTGAAGAGGTATCAAAATGGGCGGGATCTGGGAGAAAGATATTTGCTTACAGAAACATTTTTAGTCCAATCACCTCGTGTTCTTTGTTAAGCCTTAGGTAATCTCTTGACAAATATAACTTTAAATTATCCGTGTTATGTTTTAACTTTAATTTAATGGGCGAAACTTGTAAATTAAAAAAGTGAGTTTCTTAAAACATTAACCAATAAAATTTCATTCTCCCCCACTTGAAATCATTTTGATTACTTGAAAATTAAAAAGGGACATTTAAAAACTCCTTCACTTTCTAACCATAATATTTTGACAAGGGCTTGACATCGCTAAAGGATGGCGTTGTCTTTCATTGGAAGATACTGATTTTTGGGGGGAAATACTAGAGGATAACCACAGTAATGCCTTGCTGCAACTACCTTTGATATTTATCCGCATAGTCGGTTATCTACAGTTTATGGCTGAAAACTTCATGAATGTGTTTGATGTGCTAAAGCTCAAGATTAGAGACGATATTCATGCTATCATACTAAGTTGAGCTGTTTAACACCCAACGCCATTATATTATACTTCACGCTGATCAGGTTGACTGTAAGTTTTCCTTTTTCCATATATACTTGCTTGTTTTTTTAACCCAAACTCATTTTGACTGGATTAATTAACAATATGTTTAATTTAGAGTTTTAACAAATTGAAGCTCAGAGAGTCAGAGATAGATCTTAAAAAAAAGAGTTTGATAACCATATGTACAATGTCATATGGAACTGTTACCATCACGATATAGAAAAGATGTTAAAACCAATATCTAAAACCTTTCAAATACTATGAACAAGGTAGTAGCCGCAGGGGTGGGTGGCTCAAACCTGCACGGAGAACGTAAAAGCGAAAGCTTTTTAAAGGGGGCCTTTTTATTAGAAACTAACTTTGCCGAAAAATCGTTTTATAAAAAAATTAATTTCTAATACGTTTCTAGTTTTTTTTTTTTTTTTTTTTTTTTTTTTTTTTTTTTTTTTTTTTTTTTTTTTTTTTTTTTTTTTTTTTATGCCTAAATGCTTTAGTTTGAAAAAACTTCTTTCGGCAAAGGCGAACGTCATCTAAAGGTTAACGGTAATTCTGTACGCCGCAATATAAGCATTGAGGGAAAGAGTTTAGATTTGTAAATATATGTAAGGTTACGCAATTCGGCGGTGTTGCTTTTAATACATGTATAATTTCTCCACCCCGGCAACTCTTAGTTCCAAAAACCAATTTTATGGCCTTTAATATGGGAATAATTATACTCAGCTCGTACCAAAATAAAAGTCCACTTTGCTATTTTAGTATGTCCCAAGAAATCTGTTGATGCAAATAATGTCTATAAACGTTATTCCCATCCTTCGATATCTCTATGTTTTGATGATAACAAAATGTGAAAACATCTTACGTCAAAATTAACGTACACAAGTTTTTAGTCGATATATCCGACTTCTAGGTTAATCATTCTAGGTATGAACAAACAAATTTACAACTTGACAAATGATCAAAGAAGTGAATTTGTGTTTTGAACTTCACATTTTTAGCTTGACAAAACTTTCTTTTCAAAAATACATTTTACAAATTATTTTTGAATTATAAAGAAATGTTTTATTTGAAAATTCATTTCAAATTAATCCCCACCAGCTAGTTTTTTACCCAAACCAGCTCCAAACTTGTAACACCCCCAAAATTCGTACAGCGGAAGACTTACAAGCTTTCGGGATGCTACGGGGAATTGGTATCATCACAAGAATAGATAACAAGATATCATAGATGCAAATGTAAACAAGGTCAACGTAAGGTTAAAGTTTACATTCATCCAAAATCTTTTAAAAAGGAAAGCCCATAGTTAATAAAAGTAAATAGGTCCAAAATAAAATATCAGAGTTCCATCGATGTCTCAACCCAAGCCAAGATCCAAGCAGCATAACCGTTGTCCAAGTAGTGAAAACAAGCTTCTAATTACCTGAGAAATACATGCTTAAAAAGGTCAGCTTTCGCTGGTGAGTTCATAGGTTTAAAACAAAGTCAATACGGGACCTGAAGAATTTTAGCGCTATGTGTAACTAGGGTAGGTATAGACTCATAATCACA
>LBNU01019650.1:24258-35986 GCA_014162995.1 Artemisia annua
CCTTGCCCAACCTTTTTTTTGAATATGGAAGCAATTTTGGGTTTCCCACTTTTTTACCCACAAATTGATTGGGGAGGAATTCCGTTTGTCCCCTAAAAAAAAAGGGACCTAAAAAAAAAACTTTTTTTTTATTTGAAAGGGCAAAAATTTTTTTTCCCTTTTACCATTGGAATTAAACGGGAAAAAAAAAAAAAAAAAAGCGGTTTTTTGGTCCCTTTTAAAAAAAAAGGGGGGCCTCCCACTTTGTTTTTGGAGGAAGGCAAAATTGTTTTTTTTTAACTTTTACTTTGATGGGGGGGGGGAACGTTCATTTTTGGTTCCCTTAAACAAACGTTTTGGCTTCACTTGAAATGGGAGAGGCCAAAATTTTTGCCCTTTACACCCCCCCATGATGATTTTTTTAAAAAAAAAGCCCCGTGTTTTTCCCTAAAATGGGGGCTTGCCCACCACTTTTTTTTTGTTTAAAAAAGGGGGGGGAAAAGGGCAAAATTTTTTTTTTTTCACTTTTTTTACCATTTTTTTGATGAGGGATCCGTTGTTTTTTTCCCCTAAAAAAAAAAGGAACTTTTAACTTTCATGGGAGGGGGGCCAAAAAAAAAAAAAATTTGTCCTTTTTTACATTTTGATAAAAAAGGGGGGAAAAGCCGTTTGGTCCTTTTAAAAAAGGGGAACACTTTGTTTGAGAAGGGGGGCCCCATATTGGTACCTTTAAAAATTTTTTATGGGAGCCCGTTTTTTGGTTTCCCCTTAAAAAACAAAAAAACGCCTTGGCAACAAACATTTTGGGGATTTTATTGGAGGAAGGGGGGCCAATTTTTGGGGCCCTTTTACCATGATTGAATTTTAGGCCCCGTTTTGTTTCCCCTAAATGCCTTTGGCACCTTTTGGGTGAAAAAGAAAAAGGCCAATTTTTTTTTTGGTTTCCACTTTTTTTTTAAATGGATTTTTGAGGGATCCGCTTTGTTTTCCCTTTAAAAGGGGCTAAAAAAAACTTTTATTTGGAGGCCAATTCGTCCTCTTACATGATTTAAAAGGAGTCCGTTTTATTGCCCTTAAAAGGGGGGGGCCTCACCTGTTTTTTTTGGTGATAGCAAAAAATGTTTAAAACTTTAACTTTTTATTTGGGGAGTCGGTTTTTGTTTTCCCCCCCCCCTAGAAAAAACGGCTTTTTTTGCTTTTCACTTTTGGATGAAAAAAAAGAGGGGGGAAAATTTTTTTTTTGCCCCTTTTTAACAAATTTTTTGAATTTTGGATTTTATTTTTTTAAACCCCCCCGTTTTGTCCCTTTTAAAATTGGCTTGCCCACCCTTTTGATAATGGGGGGGAAGCCCCAATTTGTTTCTCAACCTTACCATTTTTTTTTTGGATTGGGGAAAGGGAAAAAAAATTTCCCCTTTTGTTTTTTCCCTTAAAAGGGGGGACTAAAAAACCCTTTTTATGGGAGGGGGGGGGGCCAATTTTTTTTCCCCTTTACATTGATTTAAAAGGGGGGGAAAAAGCCGTTTTTTTGTCCCTAAAAAAAAGGGGGTTGGCTCACTGGGGGTTGAGGGAAAGCCCAAAAATTTTGTAAAAACTTTTTTTTAACTTTTTAAAGGGGGGGGGGGAAGCCGTTTGTCTTCTTTAAAACGCTTTTGGCTCCCCCCAACTTTGATTTTAGGGAGTAAAATTTTGCCCCTTTTAATGATTGGGATGAAAAAAAAAAGCGTTTTGTCCCCTAAAAATTTTGACTTGCATACCTTTGGATAAAAGATGCAAAAATAAATTTTTGTCCAAAAATTTTATGATGAAATTTTAGAAAAAGAATCCGTTTTTTGTCCCCTTTAAAAAAAAGGGGGGCCTAACCTTTATTTTTGAAGGGGGCAAAAATTTGTTTTTTCCCCCTTAACCCCAAAATGATTTTTTTTAAAGGGGAAAAAAAAAGGGGGCCGTTATTTTTTTGGTGGGGGGATGTTTTTTTTTTCGGTTGGGGGTTTATAAAATATTTGGGTTTGGGGTTTTTTTTCTTTTTTTTGGAAGGGGGGGGAACCCCCCATTTTGATAGGGGTGTTTATAGGGGGTTTTGGGAACGGGGACGGCTTTGGGGAAGGGGGTTTTTTTGGAAAAAAAATTTTTATTTTTTGGTGATTTTGAAAAGGGGGATTTTGGTTTTAATAAATGTTAAAAGGTTAAAAAAAAAGGTTTTCTCGGGGTTAAAAAATTCTTATTCAAAAAAACTTTTTCCCCTTGGAAAAACTCGATTTTTCCCAAAATAGTTAAAAAAATTTTCTTTTTTTCTATTGGCATCGGCTTTAAAAAGGGTGGTTCGGGAATTTCTTTCATATTATTTTTGGGGGGTTCTTATTTTTTATTGGCATGGGAATTCGGGGGGAAGCTTTGCTTTCTTTTTGAAATTGTGAAATGTTTAGGGTTTTTGGGAACCCCTTAATTGGTAATGGGGTACCAAAAGGTCCCACCTTTTTTTTTTAACTTTTTTTCCTCAAAAGGGTTTTGTTTTCATATTTGGGCGTATGCCTTTTGGGGGGGGGGGGGAAAAACTTTTGTTGTTGAATCCTCCTCTCTTTCTCCCCTTCCCCCGTTCCCCTTCCCGGGGTGTTTGGGTTTTTTGTTTTTGTTTGAGGGAGGGATTCAAAACAAAAAAAACCAAAAGTCAAAAAAAAAAAAAAAGCATTTTAACCGGGGGGGGGGGGCCATTTATTTGAACCAAAACTTTGGATTGGAGGTTAAGGGTTGGGGACTTGTAACATTTTTTTTTTTTTTTTTTTTTTAACCAAAATTTTAGGGGGTCCGAAAAAAAAAAAAAAAAAAAAAAAAAACCTAAAAAAAAAAATTCCAATTTCAAAAAAAAAAAAGGGGAAAAAAAAAAAGCAGGGCTTCGATTTTCCCCCAAAAACATGGCATTTAAAAAAATTAGGGGGGGTGAACCTATTTAAAATTTATTGTGGAAAGGGGAATCGGGGGGGGGAACCCCACCCCCTTAAAAGCCGGGGATTGCATTAAGAAAAAAAAAAAAAGAATTATTTATGATCGGAAAGTCAAAAAAGGGGAGGGTTTTTTTTTGAAAATAAAAAAGGAATTTTTTTTTTTAACCCGAGGGGGGGGAAAACTTAAAACTTAACATTATTTTTTTACCAATTCTTTCAAAAAAAAAAAATCACCAAAAAAAAAGTTTAGTTTCAAAAAAAAAACTTTCCCAGCCGTCGGTTCCCCAAAAACTTATAACACTTTAAATTTCCCATTTTTGGTCTTCAAAGGGGAAAAAAAAAAAAAAAACAAAACAAAAATAATGTTAATAAAAAAAAAACCCAAACGCCCAAAATACATCCACAATAACGGGGGGCACTTTTTCTTTTTAATTCCAATTGGGGTTAAAAAGGGGGGGACAATAAAAATTTTTTTGGCCCTCATTTTTTTAAAAAAAGTTTAAAGGGGGCCTTTTTTAGGGGGGACCAAAAAACGGGAATTCTCATCATTTTTATAAGGTTTTTTGGGGGGGGGGGGACAAAAATTTGCCCTTTCTTATTTTCCAAAAAGGTGGGGGCAAAAAAAAAGGCACTTTAAGGGGGGGACCCCAAAAAAAAAACGGGCTATCCATTTTTCATGTAAAAAAAGGGGCCAAATTTAAAAACTTCTAAAATCAAAAAGTGGAAGCAAAAACAAGCGGTTTTAGAAGGGGGACAAAACGGCTCCCCCCTTTAAAAAAAAAGGTAGGGGGTTTTTTTTAAACAATTTTTTTTTGGGCCTTCCTTCAACCAAGGTTTGGAGGGGCCTTTTAAGGGGGGGGGACAAAAAACGGCTTTCTTTTTATCAATTGTAGGGGGGGGGGGGGGGGAAAAAAAAATTGCCCTTCAATAAAAAAGTTTAGTCTTTAGGGACAACGGGGATCTATCAGGTAAGTGATAATTGCTCTATCAAAGCGTGCAAGCATTAGGGAAACGGGTAAATCATGTAAAGGGCAATTCCTCTCTCAAGTGAGCAAGGTTTAGGACAACGGACTCCCATAAAGTAAGTTACATTTGCTCTCAACCAGGGTGAGCCTTAAGGATAAATCGACTCTTATCATGTAGAACGAATTGCCTCATAAAGTTAGCCTTTAGGGACAGCGGATTCTCTCATTTAGTGCAATTGCTCTTTTCAAAGGTGCAAGATTAGGACAATCGGCTATCATCATGTAAAGGGCAATGCTCTCATCTTGTGTGCAAGCGTTTAGGGACCAACGGCTCCAATAAAGTAAGGTACCATTGCTCTCAACAAGTGTGCCTTTAGGACAACGGCTCTTATCATGTAAAGGAAATTTGCCCTATGAGTTGTCTTTAGGGAAACGATCTCATACATGTAAGTGAAAATTGCTCTTATCAAGTGTGTCAATGCAATTAGGGACAACGGCTATCATTCATGTTAAAGGGCAATTGCTCTCATCAAGTGAGACAAACGTTTAGGGACAAAGACTCCCATCAAGGTAAAGGTTAATTGCTTCTCACAAGTGAGCCTTTAGGAACGGCTCGTTATCATGTAAAGGGAAAAAATTGCCTCATAAAGTTGTCTTTAGGGACAAGGATCTCATCATGTAAGTGATCAATTGCTCATATCAAAGGTGCAAGATTAGGACAAGGTTATCACCATGTAAAGGGCAATTCCTCTCATCAAGTGAGCAAGCGTTTAGGGACAACGACTCCCATAAAAGTAAGTTAATTTGCTCCTCAATAGTGAGCCCTAAGGTTAACGAACTCACTATCCATGTAAGAGACAAATTGCTTCATAAAAGTTAGCCTTTTAGGGACATCGTGAATCTCATCATTTAGTGACAATTGGCTCTTTTTCAAAGGTGCAAGCATTTAGTGGACAACGGCATTATTCTCATGTAAAGGGCCAATTGCTCTATCATGTGCTGCAAGTTCTAGGGGAAACGCTCCCATAAAAGTAATCCATTGCTCCAACAAGTGTGCTTTTTAGGCGACAACGGCTCTTATCATGTAAAGACAATTTGCCCTCATGAAGTTAGTCTTTTAGGGACAATCGGTCTCATCATGTAAGTGAAAATTGCTCTTATCAAGTGTGCAAGCATTAGGGACAACGGCTTATATCAATGTAAAGGCAATTGCTCTATCAAGTGAGCAAAACGTTTAAGGACAAAGACCTCCCATCAAGTAAGGTTACAATTGCTTTCAAACAAGTGAGCTTTAGGACAACGGCTGATATCATGTAAGGGAAAATTGCCCTCATTAACTTAGTCTTTATAGGGAAACGGATTCATCATGTAAGTGACAATTGCTCTTATCAAAGGTGCAAGCATTAGGGACAACGGGATATCATCATGTAAAGGGCAATTTCCTCTATCAAGTGAGCAAGCGTTTAGGACAACGGCTCCCATAAAGTAAGGTACATTTGCTCTTCAATCAGGTGAGCCTTGAAGGACAACGACTTTATCATGTAAGAGCACAAATTGGCCTTATTAAAGTTCCTTTAGGAAGCGGATCTCATCATTTAAGTGACAATTGCTCTTTTCAAAGGTGCAAGCATTAGGAACAACGAATATCACCGTGTAAAGGGCAATTGCTCTCATCATGTGAGCAAGCGTTTAGGGACAACGGCGCCCATAAGTAAGGTACAATTGTCTCAACAGGCGAGCCTTTAGGGACAACGGCTCTTATCATGTAAGGGACAAATTGCCCTCATAAAGTTAGCCTTTAGGGACAACAGATCTCATCATATAAGTGACAATTGCTCTTATCAAAGGAGCAAGTATTAGGGACAACGGCTATTATCATGTAAGGGAAAAATTGCCCTCATAAAGTTAGAACCCTAAAGTTCTCTCTCCCCCATGGAGAATTCCGGCCGCCATATCCCTTCAATTTTCCGGCCATAGAACCACCCTCACACGTGCAATACGTTTGTTGGGGTTGGTTTTTTCTTCAAGGGAGATGGCGGCTGTATGCTTTTCTTGTTATATTAATATGAAGTCTCCATGTCCCTTTGGCGATTTTCTAACCCCTATCACTCTTAATCGTTTTTCACTAAACTCCATCCAATTCTTTTGTTTTTTGCAACGATTTGCTTAAATCACATTGATTGCTGGTTTTGGTGATTTTTATAGGGGTTAGTTAATCGACATTGGTTTATCCCTAACTAAGCCAAATCGTTTCTTCATCTAAATCTGCCTTAATCAGATCTAGTAAATCGTTATTTAGGGGTTTAAACCGCCTATGTTATCTAAATCGACCCTTATTGCCCTTAATTCCTATTGTCGGTTTGTTAATCGACTTTTATTTATATAGGGTCGATTATTTACTTCTGCTGCGCATTGTTTTCATTCTTGTCGACTCCTTTTTAGGGTTTCGTTTTTTTTTTATACAAGCGCATGTGTTCCTGGTGTATTATTCATAACTATTATCGTTTTTTGGATTTTATTGGGATTTGGCCTGATCGTATGGTTACATATTGTGTTATCTTTGACGTATGATCGGGTAATATTGATTGGAGTGACATGTGCATAAGGTTATTATATTGGTCGCTCCAATGGTGGTTTTGCTCGTTCATGATTATGAAACCCTTTTAGGGTTTCGAGTTTCTTATTGGTTTGTTTATTGGAAGTAAACTCGTTTCGAGTTTTGGGATTATGGATGTATACCTTCGTTAGGGTATTGTTGGTTGTGTTGCTCGTTCCTGTGATGATGGTTAATTATTGTTCGTGGGTTTGGGAGAGATTGACGTTCTATGTGGGTAGAGTTTTGGTTTGTTGCTGGTCAACTGGAAGTTAAGTTTGTGGGTTCTTATTCAAAAACTCTGATTGTTTGGGCGTGATTTGATCCTCTACGCGTACATGGTTATCATGTTGGTGGATCTTCTTGTTGTAAGGTGGCCTCATCATTATGATCTACGGGGCTTTTGTTGGGTTGCTCATGTCATGGATGTTGCAAATCGATGTTTGCTGCATGGTTGTTAGGGTTTCTACACCCTATGTTTATTCATTAGATAATTTGGTCTTTTGCAGCTGGTTTTAACTCACATCCTAGGCTGCTGTTTTATGACATTTTCTGATGATAGAAGTCCTTGTCATTTGACATGGTGGTACGTTGGAAGGTTTGTTTGTGGTGTTTCTTTGCGACTACAAGCAGATAATATGTTGAAGAATGCTTGATGTTAGTGGATTCTTCATGGAAGTTAAAGTGGACCACATTAGTGATGTAGAAGACTCAAGTTTTTCTTGTGAAGTATTTTCAATTTTGATGTACTTTTGTCATTATTTGTAGGTCCATTTTAGTGTAAGTTATAAGAATGTTGTGTCATTCTTATATTCGTGTCTGTAAGTGTCCTAAGGGACTGAGTCGAGGGAGTCACCCTCGTCCTTTGTACTTCAATGTTTTTTTGGATAATATATTTTACCAGGGTGAATTAACCCTTTTACCCAAAAAAAACAATTTGTCCCTTACATGATAAGAGCTGTTGTCCCTAAAGGCTGACTTGTTGAAAGCAATTGTACCTTAATTTGTAGGAGCCGTTGTCCCTAATGCTTGCACAATTGATAAGAGCAATTGTCACTTACATGATGAGATCCGTTGTCCCTAAAGGCTAAATTTATGAGGGCAATTTGTCCCTTACATGATAAGAGCCGTTGTCCCTAAAAGCTCACTTGTTGAGAGCAATTGTACCTTACTTTATGGGAGCCGTTGTCCCTAAATGCTTGCTCACTTGATGAGAGCAATTGCCTTTTACATGATGATAGCCGGTGTCCCTAATGCTTGCACACTTNAATTGGAACCAAGGTACAAGCCAACAAACATAAGCTCAAACAACACAAACAAGCCAGAATCAATCATTAAACAACAAAAACACCAACCAAATATAAGGATCAACAAGCTTCAAAGCTGCTGTATGCATCAGCAACAACAGTGACTAGGGGGTGACTTTTGGGGGCAAAATAAGCTAGGGTAATAAGCACTAGGTTAAATCAAAAAGCAAATCCCTAAAGACTACCTAAGATAGATTACAGAACAATAAAGATCAACTAAATTGGTCAACTGATGACCAAGATATGTTCAATTCAAATCTGACCCAAATCCAATTCAACTGGGTCAGGGGAATTTTTAAGCAAACTACTGATTTCAAAGGCCTAAAAAGCTTTCACAAAAAATTCTAAAAATAAAAATAAAAATAGCACAATAATCACAACCTAGGAGAGTATCAATCCTATAAATTTCATAGCCTAACTCTTAGAGATGAAGGATTTAACCACCTAAGAGTAAACTGCCCAAAACAAACCTTATGCAATTTGACTTTTTGAAGATTTTGACAAAAGTTGACTTAACTGAGATGTTATTAACCCTAGATGATTGAACAAGTTATACTAAGCTAAAATGAAACTATTCCAAGCAAGCCTAACAAGTTTTCAAACCAAAATGGTGATTTGGTTTTTATAAAATCCAACAGTTAAGCATCAATGAGATTTGAAACTTGATTTTGACTTTTCCTTGGATATTGAACAAGGTTAGGCTTCTACTGAGCTAATAGATGCCTAAGGATACTAAACCAGCAAACCTAAACTCCTATTAACAACAATGACTCAATCAGAAGCCTCAATCCAAACACTCCTTTGTCTAACTGTTTTGAAATTTTTAAGAAGCAAATCAAGTATTTAATCCATGAAACTGAAAAGTAAACTTATTTAAGCTAAAATAAACACAAATAAGCAGAAACAAACCACAATAACAACTATCACTAAGGATCACAGATTATGCTAAAAAAATATGGAAAAGCTCTTACAAGTGATCCATTGCTTAGAACCAAGGTGAACTAGAACCAAGAACAATTTCATATGCTCCCATGAGCTCTAAACCATATTCCACTTTCATGTCTGCTACTGCCTTCTTCTTCCTCTTTCAATTTTTTTTAATTTTTTTTTTCTGATTTTCTTTGTATTTTTCTTTTTCTTTTCTTTTCCTGAGTTAATGCTTTCTTTTGCCTTAAATCAATTTCAAAATACTTAATGAGTAAGATAATAAGAAACTTGAACTTTTAAGTAAAAATACGAATTGCTTTAAATTAAAGGAAACTTAAATTAACTTGAAAATTAAGAAGTACAATGGAAATTCTAGTCTACTGAAGAAAGATACAAAGAAAAAGGGATGCCATACAAGGCTACATTGGTTCTCTATTTATACGACACTAAGAGGTAGGTAGAACTTTGCTTGTTGTGCTTCTTTTGAGTGTATAAACAGCTCATTTCTAATCCTTGTGCTTTTCCAAGTAAATCCCAGCTGTTGGATTAAAGTATGGATGATCTCAGCCCTTCATTTGGTTTTGGCAGGAAAACTTATGGTAAGAGTTTGGATTGCCAGGGTGGCAATTGTGGTAGGTATAAGGTTGTGAGGAGTTTAGTGGGATTGGGAGGTGGAGCTGGGGTGCTTTTGAGGGAGGGTTGGAGTGTTGCAGTATGGTGTTGGAAGATGGTGGTGTAACCAGTGGTTAAAAGGGAGGGATGGGGAAGAAGGTGTTGGTTTGACCCAGCTTTGACTCGGGGCTATATAAAAAACGGGGGTGGGACTTGGTTGTTGGGCTGGTGCTTGGGTTTTGGGCCTTGGGAATGTTATGTGGTGATGGGTTAGATTTAGGATTAGGTAAATAAACAAAGGGTCCATTTGGTTTGTAGGTTAATTAAACACAAGGACCAAAATTGTAATTTACTGAATCTTGAGGGACCACTTCTGCCATATTTTCAAAATCACTTCCAAGGGCCATAATTTCCATTCCTTAATTTCCCAAGGACCTTTTGAGCATTTTTCTTCCAAGTATACTTCCCGGGGGCCAAAGTTGCCAAGTTCCAAACTGCAGGGACCAAACATGTTCAATCTCCAAACTTGCAATCCAAGGACCATTTCTGCCAAAGTTCATTAACACAAGGACCATGATTGTTATTTTCCAAGATTTTAATCCCAGGGGCTATTTTGACAACCTTTCAAAGTTCAGGGACTAAATTTGACAACTCTTGAAACTTTTCACCAAAGGACCAAATATGACAAATTTTGATTTTCCAAGGACCTTTGATGACTTTTCTTACAAATTAAATGGCTATGGACTGATTTTGAAAAGTTTTGAAAGTTGAGGGACTGAAACTGCCAATTATGCAACACTTTGTTCGTTTTTCATTTGTTTTTGATCGTTTTGCATATAAAACACGACCCTGGGATATTTTCAGTATTTTGATGTATTTCCGAGTGTTTTCACGTATTTTGGCAGTTAAAATACGATAAAAATGATGAGTATTTACACACTCATCAATCCCCCACACTTGAATATTGCTAGTCCCTAGCAATCGTTTATGAAGTTTAATGGATTTGAAATCTCTTTACCAAAAGCCATCACTTCTGGAGTAGCCAAATGTTTCGGTTCAAGTAAGAACTATGGTACACTGATAACCATGTGATTTTGAGCAAACCACAAGCTTTAAACGGATTTGATTTGTCTTTACCAAAAGCCGTTTGCTTTTGGACTAGCCAACTCTTGATGGACATAGTCAACATCTTGGTGAGTTGATTACCAATTATGGTATTCCAACTGCCTTTACCACAAGCCATAATCTTGCGGGCTAGTCAACTCTTTACCGAAGATATGGTGAGTCGAATACCATAGAATTTTTGGCAAATTGCAAGCCTTCAACGGATTTGAGATATCTTTACCTAGAGCCGTTTGCTCCAGGATTAGCCAATCCTTATGTAAGTTATACATGGTGGACTGATTACCATTTATTTCACTAGTGCAAAGCACTTTCCAATTTTTTTTTTGCTAAAATTGGGGAATATGGCTTAAAAAGGTACACATTTGATCAAATTTGCCAAAATTCCCTCCCCCACACTTAGAAATGAATATTGCCCTCAATATTCAAAGTCCTGGCTATTATGCCGATACTTAAAACGTAAAAACTTAGATTTGGGCAAGTGTGGGAATATCATAATTAAAAGAAATGAGCTAAATAGCTAAAGCTTCTTAAATAGAAGCTATCACTTCCTTTAANTTTTTTTAAAGTAGGGGAAATTCCCCCACACTTATGTTAGAAAATAGGAGGAAATCAGAATCACGAGTGAAAACCCATGCAATGCTACTGTTTTGGTTCACCGAGTCACTAGCTTGACTCGATCCCCGCATTCATTGGTCCATGGGGATGGTTTGGAGATCCGGGACAACCATCGATGGTATGTCCCCTCCGAAGTAGTGCTTCAGTCTATGACCATTAACTTTGAAGTTTCGCCCGTCGGTTTGAGATAACTCGACAGTGCCATATGGAAAAACTTGAGCAACGGTATATGGTCCAGTCCATCGGGTTTCAAGCTTTCCCGAGAAGATCTTCAATCTAGAGTTGAAAAGAAGGACTCGATCACCAACGTTGAAAACGCGGTTCTTAATTTTGGAGTCATGGATCTTCTTTTTTTTCTCTTTGTAGATTAAAGAGTTTTCGTAAGCTTGATCACGGAGTTCATTTAATTCATTGAGTTGAACTTTCCTATGATCACCTGCGGACTTAAGATCGAAGTTGGCATGCTTAAGGGCCCAATAAGCTTTGTGCTCGAGCTCGATTGGTAGATGACATGCTTTTCCATATACGAGCTTGTATGGAGTGCACCCGATGGGTGTTTTATAAGCCGTACGAAAAGCCCATAAAGCGTCATCCAACTTATCCGACCAAGAGGCACGATTCTCGCCTACGGTCCTTTCAAGAATTCGCTTTAAACCTCGGTTT
>LBNU01019650.1:43174-56415 GCA_014162995.1 Artemisia annua
ATTCTTGGTAGAGGTTTCCTAAGGACGGGTCGTGCTTTGATTGATGTTTATGATGAGGAGATTACCTTGCGAAATGGTAACGAAGCCGTCACATTTAATTTGGATCAAACGTCGAGATACTCCTCTACCGATGATTGCATGTCCGTTAACCGAATCGATATTATTAATGAAGTTTCGGAGGAGTATTCTCAAGAGCTTCTTGGTTTTTCTCANCCTAGTGGTCAACTAAAGCCAACTGCATAAGTACTTGAAGATATGGGGTAATTCAGTGTGATTCAGATCTGATTCGGGGTGCAGAAGGTGAATTTTAGCCTATCTAAAAGATAGGCTTGGGTTTGGTTATCTCCCTATTTCAGTTAGGGATTACAAGTCTGTAAGTTTCATTTCCTAAATCTAAATCTCATAGCTGCATAGTTTAGTGATATAGTAAACTTCTGATATTTAGATTGATAGCTGTTATATCTGCTTATCTGGTCATTTGAAGTTGTGTAGAGTTGGTTTTAGCTTAATTCATGATTTTGTTTCTTTAACTGCTTTCATATTTAAGATCTGCACTTCTGAGTTACTGTTGTTATAAGGTGGAACTGAGTGTTGAATTTGCTTCTAGTTATGTTAGTATGACTATTTTGATCATTGATAATGCAAGTGTAAGCTTGATTCTGCTAATGTTAGTGAAATCAGATTATGTAGGGGTGTTTGGTTCATGTCAGTTTAGCATTCTCTTGATGTTTGCTTGTTGCTTTACCTGCATTAGTAGTTTCATATAAGATAGGATAGAACAGTAACAGCATAAAATCAGTAGAAATAATAGCAGAAGTCAAAATTAGTTAGTAATCTCAAATCTGTTTTCATCTTGATCATCTGAACTTGCTGCTTTGATTAATTTTGTGTATTTCATGTTTGTGATTGAGAATTCAGAGGTTAATCATGATTGTTATACATCTAGAATTAGAAATTGGCTGCTTAAATTTAAGTTAGTCAAACTGATAATGCACTTAAAAGTCAACATAGTTCAGCAGGATAAGTAGTTTTCATCATCTGTTTTTTGGCCAAATTAGGAGATCAATTGAGTGTTTCTGATAGGGATTTTACTGTTTTTGTGTTCTATGCTTGGTAGTTAACACTTTGCCCCCATTAGTTTCTAGGATTCAGCTTATTAGACTGCTTAATTTTAGTCCTTTAGTTAGGACCAATAAGAGTAATTGCTGATTTTCCACAGTTTTATACATTTGATCTTATTGGCTTGTATACTTAGTTTCTATGCTTGTTTTGAGTTTATTTGAATGTGTTTAAGCTTAGTTCTTAATCCTGAGCCTTCTGAGTTTTTTAGTGCTTATTTTGCCAAACATAAGTGCTTATTTGAATGGTTGTTGACGGGTTGTGCATGAATCTGACTTGATCATGATCTGATCTGCATACATTTGAGTTTATTTGAGTTCTAGTAGTCTTATATATCATTTTCACAAAGTTTGGTTACAAGTGCTTATTAATAAGCACTTGAATAAGCTGTTTTTCAGCCCAATAAGCACTTTTCAGCTTATTTTGAAAAAGTTTTTATCTCAGAATCTTTAGTATTATATTTTAGAATTTCCATAAAAAAATCAGATTTATTTGAATTGTTTTACTATTTCTTTTCTATTTTCTTAGATTTAAATCATTTTAAATATAAAAATAAATCACAAAAAGACAAAAATATTTTCTGATTTTATTTTTAAAATTCATTTTTAGTTTAATAAGATTTTTAGAAAATAAATTCGAAGAATAAATTTTTCATTTTATAATTAGTTTGATTTTCTTTTATTAAATAAAAATACTAAAAATAGTTTTTAATTCATATTAAATAAATAAAAAGTCAAAAAAAATATTTTTCTTTTTCTAAAAATTCTTTTTAGTTGTTTAAAGTTTTTAGAAAATTGTTTCACATTTTTAGGATCATTTTTAAATAAAAGTCGCATTTTATTTTGTACGTTACGTTTTTAATACGCGTTTGAATTTCCGTTTTTAGATTTTAGATCTTTGTGCATATATAGCTTGTACTTTGTGCATATTTCATCATTTCATTTTACTATTTGAATTTACATTTCACTATTTTACTTTTACACCTTTCACAAACACGGTTTATCAATCACGATAAACAATTTTCCATTTAACCTTCACTGAGACACGTCTCGTCACCGGTTGGAGAGTGTGTATTGATTACCGCAAACTTAACGATGCGACTCGTAAAGACCATTTCCCGCTTCCTTTTATGGATCAATTGCTCGAACGTCTTGCGGGAAATGAGTTTTATTGTTTTCTTGATGGTTTTTCCGGCTATTTTCAAATACCGATTGATCCCCAGGATCAAGAGAAAACGACTTTTACATGCCCTTATGGAACATTTGCTTACTGACGAATGCCATTCGGCTTATGCAATGCTCCTGGAACGTTCCAAAGGTGCATGATGGCCATTTTTCATGATTTGATTGAGAAAACAATGGAAGTCTTTATGGATGATTTTTTGGTTTATGGTGATTCTTTTACGTCTTGTCTCTCCCATTTAGAACAAATGCTCCAACGATGTGAACAAATTAACTTGGTTTTAAATTGGGAGAAGTGTCACTTTATGGTTAAAGAGGGTATAGTCCTTGGCCATAAGATCTCTAAGGCCGGGATTGAGGTTGATCGAGCTAAAGTCGATGTGATCGCAAAGCTACCTCATCCCACGACCGTCAAGGGAATTCGAAGTTTCCTCGGTCATGCAGGCTTTTACCTACGTTTTATTCAAGATTTTTCCAAGATTGCCTGACCTTTGACCCACCTTCTTGAAAAGGATGCCCCGTTTATCTTCTCAAATGAGTGCCTTGATGCATTTAATATTCTCAAGAAGAAGTTAACGGAAGCTCCTATCTTAGTTGCCCCCGATTGGAACTTGCCTTTTGAGCTCATGTGCGATGCTAGCGATTATGCTATCGGGGTGGTCTTGGGGAAACGAAAGAATAAGCATTTCCAACCGATGCACTATGCAAGAAAAACGATGAACGATGCTCAATATCATTACACTTCTACTGAGAAAGAGATGTTGGCCGTCATTTATGCTTTTGAAAAATTCCGACCATATCTTCTCTTAAAGAAGTGCATAGTGTATACGGATCATTCGGCCCTCAAGTACTTAATGAATAAACAAGATGATAAACCGAGACTAATGCGATGGGTTCTCCTTCTCCAAGAATTCAATGTTGAAATTCGAGACAAAAAAGGAGCGGAGAACCTAGCCGCTGATCACCTTTCTCGTCTTGAGAATCCCCATCAAAGTGATCTCGAGAAAAAGGAAATCAATGAATCATTTCCTCTCGAGACACTTGGTAGTATTTCACACAATGACTCAAGTACCCCATGGTTCGCCGACTTTGCAAATTACCATGCGAGGAACTTCATAAGAAAAGGAATGTCGTCCCAGCAAAAGAAGAAATTTTTCAAAGATATTAAACATTATTTTTGGGACGATCCCTACTTGTTTAGAGTTTGTGCGGATCAAGTGATCCGGCGGTGCGTTCACGGCAAAGAAGCCGATGAAATTCTTATGGCATGCCATAATGGACCCACGGGGGGACATCATGGTTCCAACTTTACCGCAAAGAAAGTTTTTGATTCCGGCTTCTATTGGCCGACGATATACCGAGATGCACATGATTTGGTGAAATCTTGTGACTCGTGCCGGCGTCAAGGAAAAATTTCACAACGTGATGAGATGCCGCAAAATGCTATTCAAGTTTGTGAAATTTTTGATGTCTGGGGTATTGATTTTATGGGCCCATTCCCATCTTCAAGAGGGAATAAATACATACTTGTGGCGGTCGATTATTTGTCTAAATGGGTTGAAGCGAAAGCGCTCCCCACAAATGACGCCCGAGTAGTGGTTAAATTCTTGAAAAATTTGTTTTCCCGATTTGGTACACCTCGTTCTATCATAAGTGATCGTGGTACTCATTTTTGTAATGATCAATTCGCTAAAGTCATGTCCAAATATGGAGTTACTCATCGTCTTAGTACCGCGTATCACCCGCAAACGAGCGGTCAAGTAGAGGTGTCCAATCGTGGTCTTAAGAGAATTTTAGAAAGAACCGTTGATGGAAATCGTGCTTCTTGGTCCGACAAGTTGGATGATGCATTATGGGCTTTTCGTACGGCTTACAAAACACCAATTGGATGTACCCCATATAAGCTTGTTTACGGAAAGAATTGTCATTTACCCATCGAATTAGAGCATAAGGCATTTTGGGCCTTGAAGCATGCTAATTTTGACCTCAAAACCGTTGGTGATCACCGAAAAGTTCAATTAAATGAGTTAACCGAACTTCGTGATCAAGCCTATGAGAATTATTTGATCTACAAAGAGAAAACGAAAAGGATTCATGATTCCAAAATCAAAAATCGCGTTTTCAATATTGGTGATCAAGTCCTTCTTTTTAATTCTCGATTAAAGATTTTCTCGGGCAAGCTAAAAACCCGTTGGTCCGGACCGTTTACCATCACCCAAGTTTTTCCTTATGGTACCGTCGAGTTATCTCAACCCGATGGTCCCAACTTTAAGGTGAACGGTCATCGTCTCAAACATTACTTCGGAGGGGATATACCACCCATGGTAGTCCCGGATCTCCAAACTTTCCCTAAGGACAATTGAATTCGGGGATCGAGTCAAGCTTTGTGACTCGGTGACCAAAAACAAGCGCTTCGTGGGAGGCACCCCATGCTTATCTTTTCTATCTTCTTTCTATTTTCTTTTACTAATGTGACGTGAGGAGGTGCGCCTCTTCCATTTCTCGTTTTTCGTGGTTATTTGTGTTGATTGTCCAGGAATTTCCCGATTAATGAAGACTCTCGTGCTCGTTGTTTATCTCATCTCCACTCGAGTCTCATTCTTCATGCTTTTGGAAATCCATATTATATCCTAAATCTTATCGACTAACGTATCTTTGGCATAATTAATAAACGGCCTTAGATTTTTGTNTTTTCGTGGTTATTTGTGTTGATTGTCCAGGAATTTCCTGATTAATGAAGACTCTCGTGCTCGTTGTTTGTCTCATCTCCACTCGAGTCTCATTCTTCATGCTTTTGGAAATCCATATTATATCCTAAATCTTATCGACTAACGTATCTTTGGCATAATTAATAAACGGCCTTAGATTTTTGTTAGGATTACCCTTACCTTTTCAAACATTGAGGACAATGTTTCGTTTTAGTTTGGGGGGGGGGGGTCAATCTTCGATTTGATTTGACTTGCACTTTCATTTGTGTCGGTTACTCATGCAACCTCGTTTTTCCTCAAAAAAAATCAAAAATTAAAATTTTTGAAAAATTGTGAAAAAAAATAAGTGTTGAAAAGTTGTGAAAAAAAATAGAATAAAAGTTCGAATAAGTGTTTTGACATCGTGTTGACCTTCTTGTTGGCGAGAGTAGGAATAATATTTTGACTTGATCCGGGCGTGTTGAGCCCTAGCTTGTTCCCTTAACCATTGATGATCACATAAGCTTGTGCTAGTTTTGTACACAAGGAGCTACTCTTTTGTCGGCTCCCGTACATTACTTTATACATGCGCAGCTTAAAAAGTTTTCGCTAGTCTTTTACATAAGAAGCTATAAAACGCGAATTCTTTTATTAGAATTTGCAAGTTTCCGTAATTGACTTTAAATATGCATAGCTTGATTATCGGCTAAGTATTCGCGGATCTCATTATTTGAGATTTGTTAAATGCGGAGAATGAGAAATGATAGTGTTTATTTAGAAGTTAGATGCCATACGTGGAGTAGTGGTTCTCTTTAAAGCTCATCGAAGGTACTTGTGGCTTTTCGTTCCCATCAGCTTGTTTCACCCTTATCTTGTGTAAATAATTAAAGATATTTCGGTTTTGACGAAATTTAGTTCTTTATCTTCTTAAGAGAATCTTTGCTTGAAAAATTGGGTACACATCAAGGATACACGCCATTGTCTCGAGTTGTATTGTATTGTATTACGATGTATTGAGTTGTATCGTATGTGGTTTCGGAGCTACCCTTTAAAGCCCGGTATTCATAAGAGCTAAGGTGCTTTGAGACTCCGGATTAAGATCGGGCCTTGGATCCTACATTCTAACCTAAGCAGTTGGCGGTAGGTCTTGGATTGAAACCGTGAAGGTTCGGAGTTGAAAAGTTACTAAGGCAAGAAAAAGAAAAAGGAAAAATGAATGAAAAAAGTATCAAGAAAAGTAAAAAAAAGTGAAAAAAAAAGTGAAAAAATCAAAAGAAAGAATAAGGATTTATGTTGAGATTTATGGATTATGAGCTTAAGTGTTAAGACTAAAGTTGGTAGCACGTGAGGTGCATGCGAATGATCCTAGATCGGGCGCATGAGGTGCACGTGAAGGTACTCTCCAACTTATGTCTATTTTGATGTATTCCAAAGTCTTTATGTATGTATCCAATATTCTTGATGTGGACCTCATTTTTCGAGCAAACCTTCTTAAGAGAAGATGACTAACTACTTAGCGTTGAGATTCTTGGTATCTTTATCGGACTAATTCATATTGGAACGAGAATATATGAAGCAATTCATTTCTCAATTTAATTTAAAAAATTCTAGATACACTAAGATTTGGGAACAAGGGGTTTTTACACAAGTAACTACGATGAGTAGTTTTGGCATCTAATTTGTAAGTAAACGGTGATCTCGTTTATAAGCTTAGTTTGGGAACTTGTGAAAAATCAAGGATGACCAATCTTATCCGTATGGTCACTTTTCTATGAATCGTGTTTCTACTCAAAGACCCTAAAAGTTATTGAAAGATAATGAAAGTCGATACACCGTCACCCGAATAAAGTGGGAAAGTTCAATAATGTAGTAATAACTTATGGAGGAACTATGAAAAATGGTAAAACGGGGCGTTTAAGGGAATAAATGGTTTCGTATCTCTTTCGAACATTTTGCTACTTTACAAAGTTAAGTAAAAAGAGTTATGAAATTATTTATCTCTAAAGCGTGATTGAATCCCATTGCGTGAGGACACGGCAATATCTTAGTTTGGGGGATTTTGATATGTGTTAAATTACATATCTTTTATTTACCAATTTAAGATCAAAAAGGACCAAAAACGCTAACGAATGCCAAAGAAATACTTGTTTTTGTGTTTTTGAATGTGCAGGAATGGATAATGCAAAATCGGACTTGAATCACACAAAAACGATCAAGAACGAGCACGGGATTGGAAAAGGATCAAAAGCCGGAACCGGGAAGCATTTTTCACATTTGAGCTGAAAATGGCAAAACAAGTCCTTGAAGAATCATCATTTGGCAAGAATAATCCTTGGAATAAATTTACACTATTGATCCCTAAATTTTCAGAATTGTCCAAACTGGTCCTTGTGATTTTTAGTTAACCAAAGCANGGTAACCTTTACCACCACAGATTAAACACCACATCTTCATAATACTGGTAGGTTGACTTTTTGTTGACTGGATGAATTTTATGAGATTTTTATATTTATAAGGCTACAAACTACCTCACAAAAGCTAGATAAGCTAGTATGAGGAGTAAACTACTGAAAATAGCTTAGATGTAAGCTGGAAGTTAGAAAAGTGATATGTATTAAATTACATATCTTTTATTTACCAATTTAAGATCAAAAAGGGCCAAAAACGCTAACGAATGCCAAAGAAATACTTGTTTTTGTGTTTTTGAATGTGCAGGAATGGATAATGCAAAATCGGACTTGAATCACACAAAAACGATCAAGAACGAGCACGGGATTGGAAAAGGATCAAAAGCCGGAACCGGGAAGCATTTTTCACATTTGAGCTCAAAATGGCAAAACAAGTCCTTGAAGAATCATCATTTGGCAAGAATAATCCTTGGAATAAATTTACACTATTGATCCCTGAATTTTCAGAATTGTCCAAAATGGTCCTTGTGATTTTTAGTTAACCAAAACAGCCTTTTTATAATAAACCCAATCTTACCCTTTTCACTTAAAATCCCGAAACTAGTCCATTAGCCCAATCCTTTTCATAAACCCAAAGGCCCACTCCCATTCACTCTTATAACAAAATCCGGTTCACAAAAAAATAAATAAATATAAAAAAAACATACACGCGCCTTTTTCCCCAAATCACCCTTTCCCAGCTCAAGAACCCTAACTCCTTCTCATTGTTAATTGAACCAATTAACCTCGTATTAAGGGTTAATTGGTCAATTCCTTCACCCCCTGACACCGTGTCAGAGAATGACAGCTTTAGAATCACACGTGGAAGATGTTTATTGGCTGTAACACGTCACAAGTAGGAATAAAAGGCTGTGATTGGTCGAGCTACGTGTAAGGGATCCAAGGACGAATATTCAAGGGATATACCTTTTCTAGAGGCTTCTGACGACGCTCCTCACTCTCACTCAGGCTATATATAGAAGACTACTCACCCACGAAGAGGGTTGGTTAGAGAGTTAGTTAGTTTTTAGTAGCTAAATTCTGCTCATTTGTATTTCCAAAAAGCTTTAGTTCACTTGTATTGTATTTCTAATAAGTTTTTAATAAAAATTCAGCTTTTCACTGTTATACCTTTTAGCTTTTTGATTTACTTTCATTAGTCAAAGCTTTATATTTCTAATACTTAGCTTAATCTGAGTTTCACTACTTCTTCTGCAAGTTTTCATTACCATTTGTTCTAATCTCATGAAAAAATACTAAAAAAATCAGAAGATATGGTGTATTATGGAGATCAGTAGTAGAATTGTGAGTTTCAGAAGTGAATTTGGCCTATCCATAGTGGTAGGCGAGCTCTGGAAGATCTCAGAACGCTGAGATCCAATTTGTAAGGCTCATTGTTACTTTTCAGTTCCTCATTTCTTGTAAAATAGCTTAAATTTTGATATTAGTTGAATCATAGTTTAGATCTGAATTGTTAGTTGATTTACTGTTACATCTAGTGTTATTTGATCATGAGTTAGTTGTCTAAGTGGTTCTAAGTTTGTTTGATATACTTGTGAATTTTCTGAAGTTGATTCTGTTTGACTGCAAGTTTTTATGAATCTGAGTTTTTATGTATTAGTGTGTTCTATGCTTGATTTGCTTGTTAACCTGACTCTAATTGATGTTAAGAAATATGAATTGAGGATTAGAGTAGTGAGTTGCAGTTAAAAACGCATGTTGTAGTTTTAAACAGTTGAGTTCTAGTGTTTGGCACAAGTAGTTTTAGAGTGTGAAAACGTGTTACATTGTAGATTGTTAGTTCAGGCATCACACTTAGGGTCTTATTAGATATAATAAGTCATAAAATTCAGAAGGTTCTTGGTAAAAGTCAATCTTGCTCTTTAATCTCATTGATGTTTTTGATTTTTGATATCTGATAATCTGCATAGATCTTAATTGTTGCTGTTTGTGTTTGTGTTCATAAATTCAGTGTTTATACTAGTCACTACAACACATTAGAATTGAATTAGGTTGATTAAATTGAGCAAAGTCAAAGTTTATATGCATATAGAAGTCAACTGTTTTATATAGACAGTATATGCTGATTGTTTGAACCTGTGTTCATGAATCATTTTGAGAAATCAAACATGTTTGTTATTGAGTGAATTTGGTGGTTTTAAGTTGTTTACCTGGCATAGTTTGTTAGTTGTTAATTTCAGGTTGATACAAAAACATCTGGTTATCTGAATTTGCATTCAAAGATTGTTGTAAATCTGCTGTCAAAAAGTCTTTTGCATACTTTGTTTTGGTCAGTTTTTCAAGATAAAATTTAGTGTTAAATTGGTTAATTTGGCATAGGGCTTTTGTATTTTTGGTAATCTCTGCTTGGTCAGCTTTCCAAATCAACTTTTGTTTTTAAATTTGGTTGAGTTTTAAGCTTTTTACAAGCTTATGTAATAAGCAGTTTGGTCTGTTTATAAGAAGAAAAAGAAATAAAAAACGTTTTTGATTTTGTCAATTTTAGTCCCTAGACTTTGAGTTTTAGTAAATTTAGAGTTAAATCAGTTTTCTTTTATAAATAACTTTGCAAAATTACAAAAATAGTCCCTGTCTTTTATAATAAAAGGTTTAGTTAAAAATAAGTTTGGAAAATTACAGTTTCAGTCCCTAAACTTTTTACTTTTCATTTTTAAGTTTTTAAACTTTTAAAATAGTTTTGTAATTTTACATTTTTAGTCCCTTAACTTTTTGCATTCGCATTTTAGTCTTTTAATTTGCATTTAGATTTTATAATCTCGGGATTAGCTCGGGATTTGCATTTCTTTTTGCCTTTTATGTGTTTACATGTGCATTATTTGTTCCCCTTGCCTTAGCTCGCGTTTTAGATCATAATTGTAGTTCTTATAATCAAATCTCAAAAATATTTCTCTATTCATCTCACACACACACACTTTACACAATCGTCACTATCGCCGTCAAGCTCTCATCAGAAAACGACCCGAGAATTATTTTCACAAATAATTCTTTGGAAAAACGTACTACCAAAATAACTACATCAAAAAGTAAACATCTTTTTTTGGATTTTTTAGTTTTTCTTATTTTTTTTTGGTGTTTTTATAAAAGTTTAGTGAAATGAAATAACAAGGTTTTAAATAAACTAATAGCACATTAGAGAAGGTTTATCAACTGCAGTAAGCTAATTAACTAATTTTTAAGCTATAAGGTAAATAAAGTAAAGAGATTGGACAAGTATAAAAGAGATTCACTAAAAACTTTATTAATAAAACTGAAGTTACATCATTACAGAGCTAAGAAAACATTTCTGGAATAAAAATGACAGCATTTCATTAACTAAAAACCTACTACTCATAACGTTGAGACATGGGAGTATATATAGGAGCAGAGGAGAGTGCTAGGGTTTCTGTGGAAGGACCCAGAAGCTCAATCATGGCCACAAATCTTCAATTCTTATCCATATGACGACATCCCACCAATCTCTTAGCTGTTTGATTATCCTTATCTTCAAGTCCACGTATAAGCATCCAATCAGAGGCTTGGAATTGGCCATGTGAGCTAGGAAATGACAACATAGTCTCTGCCATGTCAGAGGTTTCTAGAAGGCTTCAACCTCGTACTAGAATCTTTGGTGAATTTGAGGTGGGCATAGGTAACTCTGTCTTTGTCGTTGGCGGGTAACTGGGTAACAGGGAGGGGTGAATCTTTTTTTTTATTGTTTTTGATTTGGTGGGTCGGGTTGAGGGTTTAAAGGGGATGCAGGCCGGGTTGAATGAAAGGGATGGTGGGCTTTGGTGATTATTTGGGCTTGGTGGGTTTATAAAGGGATGAAAGTATTATTGGGTTTATTGGTATTAAAGGGTTAAAGGTTTAGTGGATCCGGTTGTGGTAGCAAATATTAACCAAGGGACCATAAATGTAAATCCTGAAAATCTGAGGACCAAAGCTGTCATTTTTCCAATAATAATTTCCAAGGACCATTTGTGGCATTCTTAGATTGTTGAAGGGCCTATGATGTCAAATCTTCAAAAATATCTTCATAAGGACCATAATTGACAACTTTGTAAACTTGGAGGGCTGTTTGTGTAACTTTCTCAAACTTCTATTCCAAGGACCATTCTTGTAATTTCTGAAACTTTAGGGACCTTTATTGACTTCATGAGCTTTGACTTAGACCACTAGCTTTCCCAGCTCCGGCTTTTGACTCTTTTCCAAATCTCGTGCTCGTTTTGTCATTTTCTTGTGATTTTTCATCCTTTTCTTATAAATCCATGCCTGCACATTCAAAAACACAAAAACACAAGTATTTGGCATTTATGGGTTAGTTTTTGGTCTATTTGGTCGGGTTTTGGTCTATAAAAGGTATGTGTATAAACACATACCAAAATCCCCCAGACTAAGGTATTGCTGTGTCCTCACGCAATGTAATCACGTCACGCTCTTTGAGATAAATAATTTAGAAACTCTTTTTACTAACTTTGAAAAGTAGCAAGAACGTTCAAAAGAGATTTCAAAATCATTTATTCCCTAAAACGCCCCGTTTATCCATTTTATTCAACGTACTAACTTTACACTACTTTTTTGTATTTTTATATTTTTCCATACTTTATTCTTGCGACGGTATGTTGACTTTCATTATTTTGCAATAACGTTTAGGGTCAAAAAGTAGAAACACATCTCATAGAGACGTGACCATACGGATAAAGTTCGTCATCCTTGATTTTTCACAAGTCCCCAAACTAAGCTTAAAAACGAGATCACAGCCTACTTACAAGTTAGATGCTAACGCTACTCATGGTAGTTACTTGTGTAATAACTTCTCGCTCCCATTTTCCTATTTTTGTATCTACTTATTTTATTTTTGTGAGAGAAATGAATTTCTTCATAAACATCTCGTTTTCATAATTATTAGTCCGATAAAGATACTAAATTAAGACGCTAAGTAGTTTTCGATCTTCTCTTAAGAATCGTTGCCTTAAAAATGAGGTCCACATCAAGGAATTAGGATACAAACTAACATATACATCAATGAATCGAACTCATACATAATCAAAGACATTAGTTGCGGAGTACTTTCACGTGCACATCATGCGCCCGATCTAGGACCGTCCACATGCACATCACGCGCCAACAACTTTTGTCTTACAACAATAGCACTAATCAATCCATACTTATTCATAACTTTTTTTTTGATACTTTTCTCTTGCCTTAGTAACTTCTCGACCCTGAACCTTCACGGTTTCAATCCAAGACCTACCGCCAACTGCTAGGGTTAGAATGTAGGATCCAAGGCCCGATCTCAATCCGAAGTCTTAAAGCACCTTAGCTCATACGAATACCGGGCTTTAAAGGGTAGCTCCGAAACCACATACGTATAACGTAATACAATACAATACAACTCAAAATGGCGTGTATCCTTGATGTGTACCCAATTTTTAAAGCAAAGATTCTCTTAAGACGACAAAAAACTAAATTTCGCCCAAACGTAACATCTTTAATTATTTATACACATAATATGGGGTGAAACAATTTGGTGGGAACAAAAAACCACAAGTACCTATGATGAGCTCTAAAAGAACCAACTACTCCACGCTTAGCATCTAACTTCTTAATAAACTCTATCATTTCTCGTTCTCCGCATTTTGAAAATCTCAAATAATGAGATCCGCGGATGCTTAGCCGATAATCAAGCCACGCATATATAAAGTCAAGTACGGGAGCCTGCAAAAGAGTAGCTCCTTGTGTACAAGACTAGCAAAAGCTTTTATGATCATCATTGGTTAAGGGAACAAGCTAGGGCTCAACACGCC